>JAODUK010000311.1:0-13837 GCA_027564635.1 Typhlichthys eigenmanni | reverse complement strand
GAGGGAGGGAGTTGTTGTGCCTCCAAGGACAACTTCTGAGTGTTTTCAGACAGAGCGACAGGAGGGGGGGCGTGTATACAATGTGTATATAATGTAGCCTAAATGTTGTGTCAATGTGAATATCATTGATCAGGTAAAACCACACCTAGATCATTCAAAATATTTTCTATTTAGGCTATAAAAGATGTAGTATACTACTTATTCAGCGAAAGGCTTGATGTAGTGACAAAATGCACAGTGACTGGTGAAGCCATCTTGGCTTAAGGAAAACAACATTGGTTGTCTTAATTATTACAAGTGATTGCACTGTTAATGCTATTGTTACAATATATAATTTCCAGGTGAACCTCAACATCCTTTATATATTATAAGTAATATTAGGTGGATGACTGTCATTCTACGTCTAAATGATTTGAACACAGCCATATGTGCAGTTCTGCCTGACCTATTAAAGTATGAATTCCAAATAAGGGTGGTATTGTATGAAGTTTCACATCACATTTGATTCTGCATTATTTTATTATTTATATTTTATATTATTTTATTACTTTTATTTGTATTTATTTATTATTTATTTATTTATTTTAGATAAGAATGAATTTGTCAGTGTATTGTTTGTCCATCATATCTGATCCATCTTTTTCACTCACTATTCATCTCTCTGTATTGCTGTTTCTCTATTTTCTTACACGATGTGTAGTCTGTACCGAGTAGAAGCCTCTAATTCCAGCATGCAAATCCTCTTAGGATCCAAACTCTATTTCTGTTTAGTCGAACCGTGATGCCTGTAGCTTCTTTTTGAAATCTCCATTAGACACAGCTCATTGGCTGGAAAAGACACGCATGCACACACAAACAGACAACATCCATCAAAAGTCATCTCGGTCAGACGAATGGGTTTAGACCATTCCGAAGAAAGCTACTAACAGTTAAAGGACTCCATTGTGACTTCATTGTGAGGTAAGATATACAGGCCTGAACTACTGTATAACTTCTAACTAATAATATGCTTTGTCATAGGCAGAACAATGCAATTTTATGCTTAAACATAGACATTTTTTTCCAGAAAAACAAAATACAATTAAATGAACCAGTTTAAACCAGTACTGTACCAATACTGAGAGATATTCAAACATATATTCTTGAGTGACTTAAACACATGCTGTGTGTTGTTTTCAGATTGAAAACATTTGTGCAAAATCATCACCAAATAAACTGAGCTCTATTTTACAGTAGATGCAAAAGAGCCATAAGCAAGAGAAAGCTGATTCTGCTACAATCCTTTTAGCCAACAGTGATTACATTAATTATTGTGGGATCCCCAACGTATTAAATACTTTTCATCAAGGAGGTATGCCTCCAAACACCCAACCCTTGACATGTACAGTATATCTGATGGGAACCAACTGGTGTTATGCAGAAAATACTGAGAATTATGGTTGATCAGATTATGATTCATAATACTCATTCCTGCAGGAAATCCATAAGAAAAAGGCCAATCAACATGGCAGAAGTGGAAGAGACCACAACCCATACAGGTGTGTTCCTGGGAGGGATCCAGTCCATTTTGTGGATGGTTCAATATGGTCACAGATTTATGAGTGCTTGTACTGCATGGGTCTGGTCGATACGTACTGTATATGAAATTGATTCTTGTTTAGCTATTTAAAAAAAGAGATAGTAGTTCTGTGAAATAACCAACCCTAAAATGATAAGCAAAGCAAAGAGAAAGCTGATTCATCAAGCTTGGCTCTCTGACAAAGATATAATCTTCTTTCACATGCTCTTACTTAACTGTGGAGCAATTAGCTAACTGCCTTACGGGCTGATTGCTGATTGGAGGGTATAATCGAGGGTATGACTGAGATACAACACACACCATCTACTGAACTCTCTGTACAGTCAGCGATCACACTAAAGTTTGTTGTTTTAATCATCTCTCTATAGCTTAAACCTTGATAGATGCATAAGGTAGGCTACGATACCTTATTATTAATCAGTCGACCCAGATTGGAGAACAGTGTGACTTATACCTACAAGATCCAATGGATATGTGCTGTGAAATTCAAACCCCTCTCCTGGTATTAATCGTTACAAAAGCCTTCAGACATTGCCACTCTAACTAAGTTAGGGTGGCAGGTTAGTCTTTTTAGGTTTGCTGACTACCAGCCAAAAGGTTATCTATGTATTTGTATTTGCAATTGTACTCACCGTAAGTCACTTTAAAGCATCTGCTAATTACATTAATAGCTATTCTGTGCTGAATTAAATGCAGAACTTAATACAAAATATATACAGTATATACACAGAAAGTAATGCTGTTGTTTGTCTTGATGGATCAGAATGCTGAATGGGTGTGATGATTTGTTGAAGATGGTAAGACAACTTGCAGACTTTTATAATTGCTATTCCATCGGTCCACAGGGCCAAAAGGAGTGATCAATGACTGGAGGCGATTTAAGATGGTGAGCATGGACCAAGAGAACCTGCCACCTGCCAAGAGAGAACTGCTGAGACAGATGTCCTCACCATATAAGTCTAAAGATGATTCCATCATTGGTGGCAACCGCAAGGGACCATATCCGTAGTCGGGTCGCGGGGGCAGCAGCTCCAGCAGGGGACCCCAAACTTCTCTTTCCTGAGCCACATTAGCAATCTCTGACTGGGGGATCCCGAGGCGTTCCCAGGCCAGTGTGGAGATATAATCTCTCCACCTAGTCCTGGGTCTTCCCCGAGGCCTCCTCCCAGCTGGGCATGCCTGGAGCATCTCCCTAGCAAGGCGCCCAGAGGACATCCTTACCAGTTGCCCACTTCAACCGGCTCCTTTCTACGCAAAGGAACAGCGTCTCTACTCCGAGTTCCTCACGGATGGCCGAGCTTCTCACCCTATTTCTAAGGGAGAATCCAGCCACCCTCCTGAGAAAAGCCATTTCGGGTGCTAGTACCCGTGATCTAGTTATTTCGGTCATGACCCACCCTTCATGACCATAAGTGATAGTGGATATGGATGGATGGATGGAGGATGGATGGATGGATGGATGGATCAATGAATGGATGGATGGATGGGTATCCCATCAGTCCTCCCAACGATCAATCATCCATCCATTTCTTTGGGATTCTTGTAAGACAAGTTGTAGCATAAGACGTTGATAAAACGATGTACCGTCAGTAACAATACTGTTGTGTTTTTAGATGAGTGTGCAGGAGTACGAACTGCTCAAGGAGGAGGATGAGCAATGTCTTAAGAGGTACCGCAAGCAGTGCATGCAGGAGATGCACGACAAGCTCAGCTTCGGGCCCAAGTTCAAAGGCGTGCACGAGTTAGACAGCGGAGAGGCCTTCTTAGAGGTGATTGAGAAGGAGCACCATTGCATCATGGTTGTGGTCGACATCTACAAGTCTGAAGTGAAGGGCTGCGAGGAGCTCAACAGCTGTCTGGACTGCCTGGCCACTGAGTACCCTACTGTCAAGTTCTGCCGGATAGACGCTGTGGCGTCAGGTGCAGGGGAACGCTTCTCTGATGAGGTTCTGCCCACATTGCTGGTTTACAAGGCTGGGGAACTCCTGGGGAACTTCCTGTCCTGCACACAGCACCTAAATGAGGAGTTCTTTGCCACCGATGTAGAAAGTTTTCTCAATGGATATGGCTTGCTGCCAGAGAAAAAGTTACCTGGCCTGGATTATGAAGAGGAACACGATGTAGAGTGAACATTTGAAACAAACTCATGTAGATTAATAGTGTATGAGGGATTATGCTACAATCATTATGTCATATGTCAATATTGTAAATTCTGGAAAATTCTTTGAAAAGCGTAAAAACTGCATTTTAATTAAAAGATAAAAGTTTGATACATTTAATATTTTGTGTCTCTCATTTACTGAAAAACACAATCTCACAATGCTAAAGAATTTATATATTATTTACATTGCTAAAAGTATTATAGTAAAGAAAGACTAAATGTAAATAATGCAGAAAAATTAGTGGAAGAAAAAGTGACATATTACATTATTTAAAAGGTCATAAAGCATCTGGCATAAAGTGCACTTGGATTATCAAAAGTATTTTGTGATACTCAATGTACCAAAAGTTAAAGTAAATCTAATTGGATTCGCCTGTGCACATTCTTGAAGCATAATATACAGTAATGAGACGTTGATTAATCCACATACTGGAATGGCTTTATTATTTGTTAAGTAGCTCTGCTGCAAACTGAGGAATTTGATGAAAACATAATAGTTTTTTGTACAAAAACCATTATGTCTACATAGTTATTTGAATGTATCTTAAAAACCACTAAACTAAAAGATAATATTGAGCTCCTAGCAACAGTTGCCTTGTGTCTTGTGTTCATAATAGTCATTTGACTCCCTTGTGACCAAGCTGAGATACTGAGATAGATGCTCGAGTTTAAACAAGTTTTGAAGCTGACCTTAAAGGTGGAGTCAGCCATTATAGCGAAAGATTGTTGATATCTGAACTCAACCAAAACAAAAACACATCTCTCTTCAATATGTTCCCCTAACATGGGTGATCTCTATACTATTCAATTTAAAGGGATTCTGTAGAAATATTGTTGATATTAAAACTTCATCAAAACAAAACCACCTCTCCCTTCAAGACCATAGGGTGCTCCCGTAGCTCCGCTCCCAGATTGGACAAACATTGCCAAGGCTGGCATAATACTGTGTGGTGCGGTCTACAGTCTGCACCAATGTGTTGGTTTTCTATTTTCAGAGCCAGGACTGTGTAAAAAGCAAAAAGAACAGTTAAAAATTGACAGTGCATTACATGATAACTTGCAAGGTACACAAAGTGCTACTTTTCCCCCTATAATCAAATGTCTGCATTTTTATTTTTAATTTGTTTTTGTTTACAATAATCAATAAACTGTAAGCTAATACACTTTTAATCAAATTCACCAAATATCTCCTCAAAATCCGCTAGTTTACTGTTGTGTGCGTGTTGAAAAAAATTATCTGGTACTTTTACATAATCCTGACTCCATAAACAAACAAGCAATGGTGTGCAGATTGCACACAACAACAATGTTCTGTAGCCTTCTCATTGTGTTTGCAATGTGTGGAGCTGAGCTTTTGAGGGTGCACCCTGTGACAATGAAGGAAGAGGTGTGTTTGTTTTGATTTGAGTTTGAATTTACTGACCAGTCCTCAATGTAGAGGTATTCAGTATTCACAATTTAAGATTACTTCATGTCCTTTGTACATAAATGCTTCCACATTCATATAATTCAGAGGATTGGAGGATTATCATGTAATTTTTTTCTTCACCTGGATTAGAAATTAAAATAAAATGCAGGGTGGTCTTGATCTAAATCAAATGAAAAGTTGGGTTGGGGGAAAATTACGATCATAGTTTATGTCTTATATCAAAATGCCCTTGAGTACAAATCACTCACACACAGGCATGTGTTGCTTGACAAGCTAACATATATTTGTCTGAGGCTACAGTAGTTTTCACCTACACCTGGCATGGCCTTCATAGCCCGCAGCTGATATTGGCCTTAGTCTGCAGTCTCTTTACACAGTATGCGTGTCTGAGATTTATCATAATTCCTTGTGAAATATCCCACAAATACCTTCCGTGCAATGAGGGATTCCCAATGTGCCCAAACATGTCACAACATCTGAAGCTGACACGCTGACACGCTGTGTGCTATCTATAGCAGTGCATGCAGTACATGCAGTACTTACAGCAGTCAAGAAGCCACAAAATAACCTATTTTTATAACGCACATGGAATTCAGTTGAATCAAAAGACCTACATAAAAACGTAAAATCAACATGCAACAAGAAAGAAGCTGTATTTAGCACAATGTATACGGTTGAACATGCAGCACACAACAAAACCATGTGATTGATTGGGAAAGAAGTTCTTTAACTAAATATTTACCTCAGTGCACTGACCTCACCTCATCTCTCACCCACTTTGATCGCCCCATATGGGAGAGCGTTTGTTTGTTTTTAAAGTCATACTTCATCCAAATAAAATTTTATTTCACATTGGTGATATCATGTGGAAACCCCTTTGGTTCCATTTCCAGTTACCGAAAAAGAAAAAAGGACTTGAAATGACTAGACTAGATTCTAAGACAACCAATGTGGAGCAAGATACACAAGCCTTACACCATGTGTATGAAACTGTACAGTTTTATACATGTTAAGATTAATGTCAGGGGCCTCAAAATGGGGAGTACCGTGGTCTATCAATAGTAGTTTTTTATGTTATGTCAGTAACCCAGAAAGAAAATTATTACTTTAGAATTTTTTATTTACAGAAATAATTGAACAGTTTCTATAATAATTAACCCCAACCATTCTAAAACTGTCAACAACAAACAAGAAAATATGAAGCAGAAAGCAGGTTCTGAATGTTTTTGGAAACACGTGAAATATATGATCCCCACCATGAACTCTGTCTTTATATCTCTGTCTAGAAAATAATTTATTCTTTAGTAATTTAGCAAAGATGGAATAAATACACATATTATGGACTAGATAGGGGTTTGGCTTGTTGTAAGGATGCAGGTCACAGTTCAAACCCTCTCATTGCAGAGTTGCTGTATTCATTTTATTCATACAAAATGTTTGTGGACAGTTCCAGATCAAGGACGTTCAAAACAAATTACATAATGGAATACATGTGGTCATAGTGTCACACATGGTGTAATCCCACAGCAAAACAAGGGGAGAGCGAGTCATAAAATGCTTATTAGGAGGAGGGCAAAACTCTCAAGGAAGCAGAGGTGGTTTGGGATCAGTCACTAGTTTCTCCAAGAGAGAAGAAAACATTAGGTCTTCCACCCCCACAGATTGGGTTGGCCTTGCTGGAGATTGTCACGCAAGGCTTTGAAGGAAGCAATATAAAGTGTATCCTGTATTCCTGTATACAGTATGCTGATGAGTAATATGCCTATGCAGAATGTAATACAGGAAATCATCATGACTTAGCATTCCTATTGTCTAAACATTACCTATATTCTAGCAACATGCCAAAACCATATCCAGGTATCAACTATTTCTATGCATATGAAAAATAAATTAGGGGAAACCACACCTGTTGTCTGTGTTGCAATGGTTGTCTTGTGATTTCACCCTCTTAACATGTTTTGGCAAAGTCCAGTTCAATTATAAGGTTGGTACTGCTACTGTACAAAGTTACAGGGTTACTGTACATTGCAATATCCAGGCGTGACAGACAACTGCAAAAATGTGCTGCCTGGAGCAAGGCTTTGTTTTAATCTTTTATAGCAGTTCAAAGAATCTAGCCCAGTCTTTGATTTCTAAGAAATGTGATGCTGGTTATTCACACGTAATTCACACAATGGTAGTAACAGGTACAGACAGCCTACATATAAATAATGCAGGTCTCATGGGACAGTGGATTAGACAACAACTGAAGCTTTGTATTTTTCTGGAGTTTTTTGTGAAAGAGACAATGAGGGATAACAAGAGGAAAGGCTACAGTTTCAACACAAGATGAAAGTTTGGGAACATTTTCCACAGGAAGGGTCACCACATTTATCATAGTAGAACATTTGAATGTCAAATAGGCCTGTAAGTTTGGTCATTATAAATTTGTTAACATTTGTTAATGCTGACATGACATTACTTATTTGTCATTGATTCTCAGTTCAATATATTTTTTATATGAACTCACCTTGTCTCCAGATTACAATTAGCACGTGCTGGAATAGGCCTGATTTCTACCATTCTCAACAAGGTTGTATGACACAAGCAAAGGTTTCTATCTTATAGCTGAATTGGCTTATCTTTCTATCGGAATCTCAGTGTGACAGTGTCTCTTTGAATAAGCCTAATGTTACAAATAATTGATTTACATGTTTTAATACTTTGTTATTCTTAAGAACCAAATACTTTCAAATAAAACAATAATCCACATGCAGACACCGGCTAACAATATTGACTAACAAAACAGTGCATTAGTGCCATCTTCTGACAACCATAGCCTATCACTTTCAGTTCTGTTATTAACCAATAACAGTAACAGTAAAAATAACAGCATCTGATATAAAGTTAAACAACAAGTTCTTCAAGTTAAAATTATTCATAAGATGGTTTACAAATAATAGCCAGTATGTTGTTGTAAAACTAGCTTTTCAAAAAAATATTTTTTCCTATACCGTAGACCTACTTATACTATACTATACTATACTATACTATACTATACTATACTATACTATAAGGAGAAGCCTTGTAGTAAGCCTATCCAGCAAACATAACAACCTTGTTCTGGAATTGATGTAATTAATGAAGGCATGGTAATTATTGTGTATTATCATACTTGTATCATCATACACGAAAATACATTAAATAAAACATATATACGTATATGTTGAAAGGCTACAATTATAGTTAGTCATGTCCAATGTAAACTTTGATTACAAGGTTACAAGCAAAACATTAAATAAATAAATAAATAAATAAATACATACATACATACATACATACATACATACATACATACATACATACATACATACATAAATAAATTTAAGTATGTACAGATTCACACTCCGGAGCAGGAGGTGACGGTAATGCACCACTGAGCTGGATGTCAACCGCCGTTAAAAGGCAGGAAGAAGAAGATGAAGAAGGAGAAGCATGTACAGACTACATTAACCACAATCCTCTACGGTAACCGATAAACTCAACAGCGCCTGCTCGGCATCTTGCTTGATGGGAAAAATGGCGGCAGTGTTGTTGCAAGTACTAGAGCGAGCAGAGATTACAAAACTTCCTAAAGGAATACAGAATAAACTCGAGAAGTTTCTTTCCGACCAACAATATGAGATAGATACATTAAAATCACATCAGGAGCAATTTAGGGTCGATAGCGGTAAGATGTAGCTTGCTTATCCAACTTTTGTGCCAAGCAATAACTCGTTAGCCCGCTACCGTACTGTAGTTAACCTAGTTTACGTAAGGTAATGTACAACGTATTAACATGTTGTTTTGCATTGATCAGCTTGCACACTACTGCTGACGTTCTAGCGTTATTAAATAAATAATAGATAATAGAATTGGTATAGCTGATGCTGATGCTATCTCCGACTGACATCACAAGCTAATGGTCGAGCTATTCCACCATGCCATCTACAAGGAACACATATACGGTATGATGTTATAATAGTTTATGTGATATGTTGTTATCCTGCAGAGCAACAGTTTTTTGAGAAAGTGAAGCTGCTTGAACGATGTCAGGAGGAATTCATTTCCCAGACTCAGGAACACCACAAATTGAAGGAAGACTTCTCCAAACTTGGTGAGTGCATTATTTGAACTTGTCATCTACTGCAGAGTTGTTCCAGAGACATCAAAGTCCTATAGTGTCCATTACTATATTGATATATAGACATTTGTAGGGGAAAAATAATGTGTAGTCCCGTGTATAAAAGTAGGCCATTGACTAATCCATTAAAAATAATTGAGAGATTTATATATTTATAACACAGGTTGTATTAATGTTGATATATATTTTCTGGCATTTACAGTTTGAGATCAAATAATTTGGACGACCCCATGCAGTACCTCTGACGACCCCCTAGGGGTCCCAGACCCCCTGTTAAATACCTCTGATCTATTGTACTGCCTGATTTGACATTTGTGTGTGTGTGTCATTTTGATTTTGTTAAACAATGTGTCCGTCAGATGAACAGCTGAAAAGTGTGCAGGAGAAGAACAAGGAACATGAAATTGCTGGAGAGAAGCTGTCTTCTGAACAAGTAAAGCATAAAATGTTGCATTACATCTTTTTTTTTTTTGTTCTGTATGTAATATGTATACACAGAAAAGACAGGTGATCATACAGTAAATCGCAACAAATACTAATGGAACCTATTGAAATCTTGATACAAATTGCCCCTGAATTAACTCTGTCAACTTGCCTTCTAAACTCAAGCAGTCTTTTGTCTATTTCCTATTCTGATTCAGTCAATTTTTCCAATGTTAGAAATGTGTTACATGAACAGTGCATTTGTATTGTGTAAGGAGAGGTGTCTATATGAAATGCTGATACGCTACAGTTATAAGTATACATTGCACATTTCTTTCAAGCTACATCTGTAGCAATAATTGTCCTGCATGTTTCAGAATGTGTTGTCAAAAGCTAAAGAGGAACTGGAGGCAGAAAAGCGCGATCTTGTACGTGCATTGGAGAGAAGGTCCCAGGATGTTGAGAATTTAAATGGTATAGACGGATACAAATTCATAAAACAAGAATTGTATGAAACATGTTACCCATGCATGGGCATATTTGTCCTTTTAATTATCTGTTGCTAGGTGACATAAGGCTACTCAAGGACAAACTAGAGGAGGTCAGTGCCTCCAAAATGGGGCTGCAGATCAAATTGGATGAGTTGGAAGCTGCAGAGATTAACATAAAGGTAAAACATGCTCTCACATACAGTGCAACATGCTTGTTATTAACAGCTAACAGCTGAAGTACAGCCAGTGCTGAAGGGTGTGCCTCCCTTAACTGCTCCCTACTGTGTTTAGTTTGTGTTACTGTATGCAGTGTGCTATTGAGTTGCCTTATGTTGTGGTGGACTGTCACTTCCAGTACAGGGAGAAACGTATGGATCAGGAGAAGGAGCTGCTTCATGGCCAGATAACCTGGCTGAATGAGGAGCTAAAGGCCAAGAGTGAGGAGCTGCTGGCCCTTTTCCGTCAGAAGGGTAACGAGGGCCTGGAACTTAAATGCAGCCTGGAAAACAAAGATGATGAGGTGTGTATCTTTGTACACATGTTATCTACTATGCCGGTCAATTTACAACTATTTCTTGATTGTTGCATCCTACACACTATTCCCGCAATGAGACCCTGGGCCCTGGGCACGCTAGGCTTTGCTTCCATGAAGCTACTGCATGGGTTTCATGCTTTCTGTTTTTGATTTCCAGCTGAAAAGACTGCAAGACCAAGTCGTCACCTTAAAGTCTTCAAACGAAAACCTTCAGAGGCAAACTGAGGACATGATTAACAAACTGAAAGAAGTATGTATTTGACATCCTTGTTGACATTTGAACTTTGCACTTACAACTTATGCAAGCTGTGCGTTCTGTGCAGAAGGTTTTTAAATAGCAAAGTTCCTCCTATCCATGACTGTTTGCTTCCAGGATAAGGAGCAACATGCCAGCGTGGAGGAGAAGTTAAGGAATGAGCTTAATGCCAACATTAAGCTGCGCGATTTGTACAAGGTCTGTAGGAAGAGCTTTTTCACACAGATGGCATGCATTATAATACATACATGCATACATAGATGTTCACGCACAGGGCGTAGGCTTGCTCCAGCTCTGACAGAGCTTGTGTGTGCAGGGAGCATCAGCAGATTCGGAGGCTAAGAGTGAGCAGCTGAGTCGTGCGGTAGAAGAGCTGCACAAGCTACAGAAAGACGCAGGAGAAGGTGAGGCCTCCTCAAAGTGCTAACAACAAGCATTCCATGTTATATGCTCCTGAATAGAGAGCACATTCTCTCTTTTCAGCGTGATCAAAGGTAGAGGTGCACCGATAGAACTTTTTAAAGGCCGATACAAAGTACTTTGTTTAGATCATCGGCCAATACGAGTACAACTATTTGAAAATACATGAACAAATACATTGAATAAACAGCTTGGGTCGCATATAGTGGTCAGAGCACTGACAGGTACAGTATTACATTAGTGCCCGCAACAATGTTGAATACCGCATGTCCACAATGTCGTGCACGGCTGCTGCAATACACGGCCTGTGCTCAACTGTGCCACATATGGTCTTGGTGCAAAATGCAGACCGTTAACAGTAGAATAACCTGTTGATTTCAGCATAGAACTGCTTAAAATATTTCAGCCAATCCATTCTTTAATGCCAACTGACCTGCAATGTGTTGTATATTCTGCTTTTTCCTCCGGTTCTGCAGATCAATTCAATCCATTGTAGGTCTCTCCTTGTCTAATATTCTAAAAGCTGTGTGAACCAGCCGAATTACTGAAAATATAACTGAATATAGATTTCTAAAGTTAATAATATAAATTAATGTTTTATAGTGTGTGCCCTATATTTTACGGCATGCCTACTCCATTGGCACAGTGATTATTAATGTAATATTGTGCATTTAGGACGACTGCTCTGTAGAATCAAGAATATAGTCCTTTCGAGGAGACAGCCCTTGTTCATTCAAGTTTATTTTTGTGTCACCCGCGGTCACGTCTCCTCCATTTCAATATCTCCTCTTTTTTTTTTTTCTCAACATATTCCAAATAGCGGGCATTATTATTAAGTCATTATTATTAAGTTGATTAAATTTAGGGGCTCAGCTAGTTGTGGCAAAACAAACGAAGAAGGGAATGTGTTCAAGTAACAACACATTTTATACCAGCATTGCTGACGCTGCCCTTTAATGTGTTTGTAAATGATGGTACAATCACAAAAGGCGGAGTGTACATTGCAGTGCACTATAAGTGGTGTATAGAATGTATCTTTATGTATAGATGTGATTGTGTGGTTTGTGCAACTGATAATGATGCCATAACATCTTTTCTATAGCAAACCGAGCCCTGGAAGAGAAGCTGCAGGAGATGGATAGTGCCAAGGACCAGACCGTGTCTGAGCTGAGCGAGAGGATCCAGAGTCTGGAGAAACAGCTGGATAATGCCAACGACCTGCTGTCAGACGCTAAACACAAAGGTCTGTTAGGGCACTGTACAGGGAGCTACATAGCTTGTTTGGTTGAGGATATGACCTGAGCTCCATGGTTGTGTGTTCAGGTCCTGCTGGTGCAGCCTCACTGCGGACAGAGGGACAGGTGACCACCATGTCTCCGACAGCAGCCGCCATAGCCAAGATTAAACCTGGCATGAAGCTGACTGAGGTGTGGCATTCTGATTGGTTGTCAGGAGTCTCTAGCCTATGATTAACAGGCTGCTACAGACTACACTAAAACAATAACTTTTATTAGGATCCCTGTTAGCTAACGTTGTAACGATGGCTATTCTTTTTGGGGTCCATGGAAGTTGAACACTTGTACACTTATGGCATTGGGAATTTTTATTTTATTTCGGTTAATATTTTGTTTTGCCTTTAAGTGATAATGAAAATATAAACAGGAGTGATGGTTCTTAGACTTCTTTTAGTCATCAAGAACACTTGTGTCTGTCTGTATCTTTTAACAGCTGTACACTGCATATCTGGAGAGCCAGGAACATCTACAGTTGGAGCGCTTGGAAAACAAGCGAGTCAACAAGTACCTGGACGACATTGTGCAGGAAGTGGAGGCCAAGGCCCCCATTCTCAAACGCCAGCGCGATGAACACGAGCGCATGCAGAAGTCTGTGGCAAGTCTCTCCGCCAAGTTGGAGCAAGCTGTCAAGGTGGGTTGCTCAACTGTCATTTGTATGTGAATGAGCCTATGGATTACTTATTATTAGGGGTGTAACAGTGCACTGATACCTCTGTTTAGATGTCACGGATCAGTATGGTTTTGGTACAAAGGTGTTTCTACTTGCATACCCTATAATCTTATAGTCTAAATAAGCCTCCCATTATATATTTTTTACAGAAATAATAATAATAATAAGTAATAATAATAATACAGTCATGATTCTATATAACTGGCTAGAACATGCCTGATATTATGTTTATACTGCACAATGCCGTTGTAACGGGGAGCACTCTCATTTATTCTCACCGGTAGGCCTGTCGCGATAATCACTATATCGCCTTATCGTGCGATATATGAAAATAACCTGGATCATTTTTCTGACCGCGATAATACTGTATTTACATGCGTGTTGCTGACTTAAGACATAAGTTAAGTGCTGCGCTG
>JAODUK010000310.1:0-13838 GCA_027564635.1 Typhlichthys eigenmanni | reverse complement strand
ATGATTTAGATACCTTTAATTTACCTAGGCTATTGAATGGGTCACCAAAACAATTGCCCTCCCAAATTTTTGGAGCAAGAGCCGTCACTGGTATACAGTAGTGTATATACAGTATACGTTGCCATGTGGGGGAGAAACTTTCACAACACAGGCACTTAATTGCGGTCGACACCTGGATACTGATTGGACTGCATGGATCGGTCCTGTAATTTGATAACAAATGGTTTTGAATTGAGACTTACCAGACTGATATGTGTATAGGAGCAGAGAGGGATTTATTTTTCATTATGTTTTAAAATATTAAAGATACCCAATATCAAAGAAACTTCTTACTTGCGTTTCCAATACATATCCTATGTTTTCCTTTTTGAGTTCTATCCATCTGAAAATCTGTACTCTGTCTGACTCAGTGCTTGTACAGTATCCATTACCCACCGTCTATCCAACTAGTACCCTCAAAGTAGAAATGCATTTACACCAGCAGAGACAGACATTCCCTAAGCTCTTACAAATCACTGGTTGCCTGCGTTTGTTGACAACCACCTGAAGCCGGTTTGCTCAAGGGTCATTGCCTCCATATTCCCACTCCTTCCCAGGAGCAGAAGCTCTACATAGACTTTCAACCATAAAAACGAGAGCTGACAGTTCTTCCATAATACAGTCTACTCCTTCACAGAGATGGGGATTAGGCAGCCGCTGTCTGTTCCCCATTGCCTGATCTACACTCTGAGACACAGTTAGAAGCCATGTGGTGGTGCTTCTCTAGAAGCCTTGTGCCACAAGCATCCTTATTAATCTCCCCTATAGAAAGTGGAGCACTCAGCAGTAACCGAGGGGAAGAAACTCAAACAGCTATCTAGCCTCCAACAAAACAGACAGCAATTTGTGGAGCTGGCAATTTACCTTGTGAGGTGTGTGTGTGTGTTTTCCTCCAGTGTTGACAGGAAGTGTATCCCATGAAAGCAAAGAATGGAAGTCATTATCATCCAGCTGTAACGTCAGCAGCAGTGGAGTTCACTAGATGGTCTCATTGTAGAAAGCTGAGCTACTGTTTATTGTCCTTGAGGCACTGGTGAAGACTGTAAAGGGCTCTTGTGTAAAACTCTCACTTGGTTTGCTCACATTCATTTGGATTCGCTTTTTTACCAAGTGAAGATTTGTCAACAAGCCTCCTTACTGTAGTTACTGCAAGAAAAGTGTAATACGATAGTATCATTTGGGTTTATCTCAAAAATGAGTTTAATTAAACTCAACAGGATAATCTCACAATAGATAGTTTTAATTAGTATAAATTAGTTTTAATTTACTTTAATTAAATTTTGTTTGATGTGTCTGCAGTGGAGCTGAAATTTAACCTGGACCAGTATGTGAACAAACGCTACCCGGGCCTAGTGAAGATTGTGAGGAACACCAAGAGAGAGGGTCTAATCCGAGCACGGATACATGGCTGGAACGCTGCCACAGCCCCCATCGTGGGCTTCTTCGATGCCCACGTGGAGTTCAACACTGGCTGGTAAGAAGAGGTCGCCATTAACAGACCCGTTTCAGCCTCCCCCATGCACTCTGACCTCAGTGTTTAATGTTGTCTTTCAAGGAGTGACTGTGCTGTTACGTTATTTACCATGAAATATAGGGTACGCTTTTCTCTAAGCTTTTTGATGAGTTGCCAGAGCAAGGTGGAAATATAAGCGTTGGCAATAATGCACCTGACACAGCAGTTTTTGAATGTAAGAAGTAAGTGTTTATTCCTAACAACGCCTTACTTTATCTTTCTCTCTAAATTGTGATTAATTGCTTTTGGCTAGGACTGATTAAGAACAGGTATTGTTTTACATATCTAACTGTATAGTGACTGCTGCTATGCAGCCACACACGCACACACACACACACACACACACGCACACACACAAGGTAACCCAGAAGCAAACGTTGTTAGCACGCTGGCATTAGCTTAGCTGACAAAATAACGTGAGTCAAATGTAGTGTTTTTCAACAAGACACCTGGCCTCCATTGTGTTATGATATTACTGTTGAGGTTTGCTCAGGTTTCACCTCCAAACAAGTCAGTCAAGCACTTGTAATTGGCACCTAATATGAGCCTGTCATCTTGTCAGCGTTTAAAAATGGAGTGCAGCGTTTCACTGCCAAGAACGCAGCCCGGGAGGCCATAGTGAAGCGGAGAGAGAGGGAGGTGTAGCGAAATGTTTAGGTTTATAAATTGTCTGTGCCCTCTTTGGCTGCAACTCAACACCTACGCTAACTAGACGCAGCGTTAGCGCTCCTAAAAAAAGTCATAAAGCTTCACGTTTACCTAACTATTCCAGTTAAATATCAACACGCCATTAATGCTAATAGAGTATATCAGTGATATAGTTATAATATCAGGACCCACGTGCTTTAATGAATTCACATGAAACACCGTGGAGGTCATATCCAGCACGGCTAGGCATGCAAAACGCACACAACACCATTGCCACGGCGCTATGTGTCTGCCGCTTATCTCAGAACACGTGACCTTATTGACCCTTACAAAGGGACGTCTTCTCTGTGCCTCGAGCTCCCCCTTACCCCTGTCTTCCCCCCCACCACCACCTCCTCTCTCGTAATAACCGCAAGGCTGGAGGCAGTATATACCATGCCAGCCAGCCAGCCAGCATTGCTGGGGGAGCAGCTTGCACCGCTGGCCGTGTAGCAGTACCGATGATAAGTGATACCTCGGCGGTTCTCTCATCTGTCTCCCCATCTGCTCACGCTAGGGATGGATGTGGCTCCGGCGCCCTCGTCACCTCCATACAATTCTGCGCTGTCATTCTGGCGTTTGCTCCCCTCCCTCCTTTCCCGCCAAGCTTCTCTGTGCCCCCGACTCGTTTCCCAGACTCCGTCAGCGAGTCGACGCACATACCCCCCCGCGCGCCACCCACACCAAAGCCCTCGCTCCTCACCCCTCCTCCTGCCTCCTCACCCATACCGCCGCCACCTCCTGATAGGCGGGTGCCTTTGTTCTTATTTTTTGACATTGCCGGTTTACACAAGGCTGTGACAACAGGAGAATCACAGGGATTCTCCGCAGGCAGATTGCGTATAAAGGGAAGTGGTAATGGATTAGATGACAGACATCATGGACCATAGCAGCAAGCCAGTCAGTTTGCATGAAATGTCAGCAATGTAGATAGTTCACAGTCTACAAACACACAATCTATTGTCTCTGTTTTCATTCTGTTAGCCCTTTGTGAGATACAAAGCGATACAGTAGCGTTATAGTAGATCCATTTGTTAACAATGACGAGGCAACACAATATATTTTCTATGTACAATGATAAGTGAGATGGATGTTGCCTTGAGATTTTGACCTTCTATAAGCTGCCATTGTATAGACTTCCAATTTGCTGAACAAAATATACTACTATATACTACTATATACTACTAGTGTGTACACTGTATGGTGGTTTGTGCGAGATATGGTGATAATTGCCTTACTTACAACAGTTGACAGCTGGTTCACACTCACTTATACACAATGTTAATTTATGAGGCGTTAACAAACGTGACATCTTTTTTTTTAAATGTAATTTGGAAGGCAATTGTTTAAATATACTGTGAAAATATGGCATTGCATCAACTTAATGTGCATAATCTATACTCTAGCACTTCCAATGCTGTGCATTCATCCCTGAAACTGGGATTGGTTAGGATTGGGTTGAGTGCTCCAAGCAGCCCAAATCTCCCGTTCCATGTTTAGTAAATAAAATAGGATTAATGGAAGGAAATGAGAGGGGTTGTAATGAGGAACTATGCCTCCGGAACGACACAGATACAGTGGAGAGCACCAGATAAATTGATATTTATTAGTTTTATTTTTTAAATCCTGCACTGTTGCAATCTTGGGTTTTTAATGATTAATGATTAGCCTTGTAAGACGGTCCACACAGTGTGGGATGAGAGATATGGAGGTTGGAGCGGTGCAGCAGTGAAATCCATGGTTCCAAATCCAACACTTGGATGGTTTCTGAATGTTTACAGAAATGTTCTGCCATGTTGTTGTTACAGTACCTGGCGAATCTTCCTGTGGTTCAGTGGAAGAAAAAATCCTATTTCAAATCACTTCTTGCTGTAGCAGCTCAAGTTCTGAAATATAATATTTGTCCAACAGGAGCTCTAGTTATTATTCTGTGTAGACGCAATAGAATTGTTTAACATTCAACAATGCAAAAAGAGTCCTTGAGGGGGTGAAGAAACATTTCTTCTGTCCTCAGTCCACCTCAGAGCTAGCTTGGTTTCGGTGTTCATATCGGTCTTTAAAAGAGAGGGTGAGGTTGTAGGCATGTGTGCTGTAGCCCACACTGCCAAGTAAGACATCTAAAAAATAAAACGAGAAAAGAGATGTATACACTCGTATCACAACAACCACATCCTGAGCAAATATCCTTCGAAGTAGAAATATCAAATGCATCATCAATAGCATTCACTGCATGCAAAAGCCCTGTAATGCGTGGGAATTGTTATTCTCTGCGAGTACCTGTATTCCGCAGGTTTGTTCTAGACAGGGGAGTAGCTCATATTAATATCTGCTCCACTTTGACGTTCAAGCCCTATCACTTTAGCCAAACAGCAAGGGAAGAGGACTGGATCTATAGAGCTTTTAATGTGCTCGAACATGGCTGGAGGCAATGGATGCGGCGATGCTTTTCAAAGACTCATCGCACGCACACACATGTATGAGATCCTCCGTTTCCTCTGCACGGACAAGCTCCAATGCTGTGGTGTCTTCAGTCGCAGACAGAATGAAAGGCAATCTTATTATAGGAACTCTGGGGCCTGCTGTTTCTTGGCATGCCTGTTAATGTAGCTAGATCCCATTATCTGATATTTCCTTGTTATAAAATCTTTGCCAATTCAACACGGGTCACACCAGAATTCCATTAATCTTAAATAAATACATAAATAAATGGAGTTGTACCCTCACAGGTCTGCACCACGGGCTCTGTTTAGTCACAGGAGAAATGCAAAGTCACGCACAGATTGAGATCGCAAACCTATTTGTCCCAGCTTATGATGTTCCAATGCTGTTTGTGTACTGTAAGGGAAGACAATGCGTGCGTATATCCCGGTTTGAAGATCTGCAACGGATCATTCTATTAAATAGAGCAGTTGGGAACGAGGAGCTAATCAATCTGAAGCCACCATCCATCACGACGCGACACAACCGAGAACCACTAACGGCAGAAGCTGTTGTCACTATGCATTCACAATATCGGATGATGAGTCATCGCCAAAAGGGGAGAGATGCGATTGGAATATCAAAGTGAGCCTAATTTTGTCAGATGTGGATGAATAACCCTCTTGGTGGCATGCAGATGAAATGCCAGCGCGAGGAGGGGCAACCTACACGGGCTCATCTGTCAAAGCCAGATGCGTCCTCATTTCCGGAGTGACTCTATATCGCAACAACCTTGGGGTGTGTGAGGTAGCCGGTCTCCTAGCGAGGGGTACACAGGCTCTGGGGTGTGTGAGGTAGCCGGTCTCCTAGCGAGGGGTACACGGGCTCTGGGGTGTGTTCGGCTTCTCAAGGACACCAGGAAGAAGAATGGCAGATGTACAGATCAGGAATAGCAGACTCAAGGTTAGGGAATGCTAAAGGGGATACGCACTCCTTTACGCAGCCAACCCCAGGGAGAGTGTGGGTATGATGCAGCGCATGGGGTAGAGTAAATACTCCTACTTCACGGCTGGAATAAAGACATTGTAATAAAATAGTACTATGTCATTATTTAAAGGAATGTGACATTAAATAATGCAGTTGCCACTAAGTGAAATTATTAATTCATCCAAGAAGGAAACAAAGGCAATTTACAACAATAATTTAATTAAGTGGACACAGTGACTACAATTGCAAGGACTTACAGCGCACTAAAACAGATGTTCTTCTTCTGATGAATCTTTGGTTTCATGTTAATGAAGCAGACACGTAGATGGTCACAGTCATGTGATGGTATGGGATTAACTTCCTTAGATACATAGGAAACAACCTGAATGCCACATGACATCTGATGCTATCAGGCAGCCATCAAAGCAGCATTGTAGCTGCACATTGATTTATTTATTTTTTTCCCCAGCAGAAAAATACCTCATAAAACGAAAGATTGCTCAAGAATGCTTCCAAAAAAATGACACTGACAGTGTAATGCAAACGATCTGTCCCATACACCAAATTCAACATATAGTAATTGAGCATTTGCCTGTGTTGAGATAGAGCATCAGCATCGAGTTTTGCCGCATTTTTGGATCCAACGGCCATTTAAGCCACCCTTGTTAACACGGTAAAGCAGGTGTAACCCAATATTAGGAAGAAATACCTCATGGTTCGCAAGCTAAATGCACCTGTGCGTGTATTGTGTGCAGCCATTATCCATTTAACGTAAAGTCAGAAGCAGGTCTGCTAATCTCTGGGATGTACTTAACCAACTACTCTAACGTTAAATTAAATGAAAGCTCTCTGTGCGAGCTCACTCAGTCATATTTCACTGACATCATCACTTATAGTTCCATTTGGATCCACTCCTTAGGCTCTGCCTGCACCTTAGCGTGATAAGGAATAACTTTCCGCTTGGAAGATGAATAGCCTTAGTTTTAAAAGCAGGGGAGGCGGGGGGAGGGGGGAGGGCAGAGACTGCAGAAAGCAAGGAGAAGAGGGGAGGAGATGCGGGAGGAGATGGAGCGCGAGGAAGACAGCAGGGTTGAGAGATAGGGGAAGGAGGCGGAGAAGTTGGCAAGGGAGCGGGATTCTTCACAGATGCATTTATCATTTTCTAATTGCTGCCTCCCTTTTAATGTAGACGTGTGTGATATGCACGCCTTTGCCCGCCGTGAGACCTGGGTGGAGATGATCTCTCAGCAGGAGAAGGATTAGACAAACGCTGCCAGAGGAACCCTAATAGTCACTTTCAGTGGGTACCTTTGGGCTTAAAGAAGTGTTGCCTTAGGCAACTACAGGCTTGAGAATAATGGGGAAGGAACATGCCAGCCATGTAGGCAGCTCTTAGAGTGACAAGCACCAAAATCTGCTCTCGGTTTGATGTGCCGTGAAAGAAAGCGTGCCAAGCTACAGGAGCCCTGGGGCAAAAGCCAGACATGAATAGTGTGGTGAGCATTTGGAGCGAAGCTTTATCAGCAAGCAACTGGCAATGTTTCACCTAGAAAGATATAATACACAGTGGATATTGGCTCTATGCAAACAACATACTATTATGTATTGTCTGGAAAGAACATGTATATAGTGAAGCCAGCGCTTTATATGCACAACAAATACCCAATAAATATTATGTTACAACACTGACAGCAACAATAAGTTACATGTTCAATATGGTGTATGTTATTTACATTGTGGCAGTGTTAAAAGTATGCTCCTTTATTGCTTAATGGCACCCCCATAAGTTCACATTTCCATGCCCAGCAGCTCATTGTAGATCACTGTCCACAGAAGTGAGGGTGGAGGGGTAGAGAACACTATGATGCTAGAATCACGGTAAGGGGAAGAGTAGAGAAGAGTGCAAGTGCCACAGATGTGGGAGGGACATGAATGTGGTTTTTACTCTGGTTTTGACCACAAGGGTAATACCAGACACAAACATAGTACTGGGAATCTATTAGTTTTCAGTATTATTAATACAGCCTATGACGACTGTGAGGTGTGGTGTGTGTACATTCATTTGTATCAGTTCAGTTCTATCATTTCCAAGAGCTTACAAACAGTAATGCATACATTCTATTGGTTCTATTGGTATCAACTGTCCAAAATGTCCTGTGTTTCAATAGGGCGGAGCCCATTCTAACCAGGATGAAGGAGGACCACACGCGCATCATCCTGCCCGCCATAGACAACATCAAGTACAACACGTTTGAGGTGCAGCAGTACGCCAACGCGGCCCACGGCTATAACTGGGGGCTGTGGTGTATGTACATTATTCCCCCGCAAGAGTGGCTGGACAAGGGCGATGAGACAGCACCTATCAGGTAAAGCCTTCCACCACGGAACAGCGTCCATTATAGATGAGGATGTTTGATGAAATATGAATAGCCCCGGGATATGATTAATTCATCAAACTACGTACTCCATACAGCATGTACAGCCCAAACACACAATCCAGTCTCCAATGCAAAGCTGTTTAATTATAGTACAGTGATGGCAATGTATTGTGGCCTTATTAGTCAAATGTGGTGATGCAAATCACTGTAGAAAACACTGTACACTTTATTATGAGGGAAATGTTCCATGTTAACGTGTTGGATTGTACTAGCGAAAGTCATCCGGTTGACCCAAGGTCACTGTGACCGTTAGGACAGACAGCCAATGACATTTTTGTTATTCGTGAAGAATGTTCCATCTGAAGTCTGCACGTTATTGTTGAACAGTGTTTGGCTGAAGCACACAAGCTTATTAGCCAGTGATTGAAGCCATTTTGGAATCCAGCAGGTTCTTCAGATTTAAGTCAAACTGTGTCACTGCACCTCTCAGGTAATGGCTATCTGTTAGCATAGAGTGATACAGGCTGTCCTGCTGGTTACAGACTATCCTGTAATTGAAAGGTCAACTAATATGTCCTGATCTCTGTAAATCTATTCTTGTGTCGGTCTCGCAGTGTGCAAGGAATTCTGTTCTAAATTTTATTGGATAATAAAATAGAGTGCATACATAAGTGCATGCTGTTTGCAAAATATTGTAAGAAAGGTGTCATTTGGAAAGGCACAGGCTTTTGTGTAAAAATCAGGCATGATTTGCATGCATATAAAACTTTAATTTCTATGACTGTATTGCTCCACCTTCATCAAAAGCAATGTGACCATGTTTTGCTAAAGCTACGAGAATAATACAGTAGCAGCACACATTGCGGGACTAGTTTGTATTTGACTCAAGGGCCAAGTGAAGTGTGTCGGCTTTGTGGATTTCGATTGGAAATCTTTACTGCACAGATTTCCTCAAGCTTTTGCATCGACAACAGGTTCCATTTCTATTCAAAGCTTGGAATCAAAGCCACCTCTGGCTGTTTTGGAGACATACAAAAAAGGAAGTAAGTGACCAAGGCTATACTTCCTTATTGAGTGACTTGAATGTGGAAGCTTATATCTATTTTAAGGATTTAACAAAAAATAACCTTTTTGCTTCATACTGGTTTATTGTGTAGCAGTAGTACGGCAGTACAATAGTTAATAATCAAATAGTTTTGATGAAGGTTTAGCTACTTGTCAGTGGATAGAGTAGAAATTATCTGAAATTATTATTTGTAAGATCAACATAGCTGGAAGCAGCTTAGCAAGCTGACATTGTAAAATAATGTTTTTGATATTTTTGGCAATACACAATATATATCTCGATATTCTGTTTGTGCTGAGTTTTAATCCAAATACATGTAAGATGTCGCAAATGCTTTTTATTTATAAACCTTTGATTGAAATAAATGTAAAATTGTTAATAAAGATAAACAGCTTTGCAAATATCAGATGTAAATCTATATAAAATAAAAATATGTACAGGTTGCAAAGGTTGCAAAAGCATTTTATAACCTCAGTTTATGACCTAATGTCACTACTTTAGATACAATAGAAGAACAAAAGTAATACACAATGATTTTAGTTCCTTTAACAGGCAACATATTAATACACTCCAGGGGTCTCATTTCTAAAACTGCGTAGAATTCACACTACAATGTTGCGTACGAATGAAAAAAAAAATTCAGAATTATAAAACAGTGCAGTCACCCAATTAACGCCAACAATTTCCAATAAATGGTCACTGAAACCTCCTAAATAAATATTAATTGATGACTGCAAAGATGGCAAAACCCAACAGAAACCCTCCAAAAGTAATTTCACCCAATCACTAGAGATTTGTGGTTAGTGGGGAATTCATTATGGACAAACTTTTGTCAAGTTTGAAAAACTGATCTAATATGACTTTGACCATTTTCTTCCATCCAACACCAACAAAAGGCACAAATATGGATATGTAGCAAAGATATAGCCTAGTCGAAAGTATTGCGTAGGATGAACACGTGTGATAACACTCTTGATAGGTATAGAGTCAGTATAAAAGCAATTTGTTTATAATAATATATAGCCTATATTTAAAATTCGTAGCGATGTCCCTGCTGTACGCGAGAGGTTATATTTTGATCTACTTCTCAAAATGTTTTTAATTTAATAACATCTCTCAAGATTCTTCCTTCTGCCATTGGAATCGCAGTGTCCCATTTTATAAAATGTTTGTGCATACGCATGATTCAAAGTGTGCGTGGAGGACCGCACATTCTCCCATTAAGTTTGTTTTTTATAGATCACAACCTTTGCGTGCAAAGTGGAACACGCACATTTCTAGCCCCGTTTTGTGTATACATAACAGATAATAACAGAATGCAGTAATAATAATAGTTGATTTTGGGTGTTTGGGGATGTCACAAACCTTTAGCTATACACTTCTTTTTGCAGGGTTGTAACAAGTTTGACAATTGTGAAAGCACGTCATGAAACACAATTGCTTAATGCTTAACCCACATTGACATGTTCACCGGGTGTGACCAGACAGCTTCAGTTGGAGCTCTGACAGTGCTATACATTTTGGATCACAATATGACCACTGCTACACACATCTAAAGAGCCACCGCTGCCTGGTGATGTGAGAAGCTTGGCAGATTATCATACAATCTGACATATAAGACGTGATGATATCTCACAGGCTTCCACAGCATTCTTATAACGCCATAGAATGCAGCAAGCATTACACATAAGACAGCTGATATTGCCTAGTGTAAAGCAACATCTAGACTCTCTCTATGCAACCGTAAGTAAAATAGCATTTGTATTTATATGTCACCCAGATATACAATTGACACCATTATCCTGATCAACCTGGCAGTAAAGCCTTCCATCACAAGCAGACGTCTGGAGCCAGTTCCAGTAAAGTTAATTTATAAATTGCTTTAAGGACTCACACAGAGGCGTGTGTTACAGTAAGACAGGTGCTTGTGACTAGTGGCGAATAAATAAGGGCACAAAGATGTCTTGCTTTGTGGCAATTAGTTTTAATGGCAGCTGTGCTAAATCTTTTGGGCTGTACCTTAAATTGTCTATAGAGGATTCTAGGGCGAAAGGGATGATAACATATCTATTGAGTAGTGAGCTGAAACAAACTTACACTCTACTTTATGGCAGTGGAATCTGTCATGACGGGGGACTAGTTTGTGCCATCAGACCGAAGCTGTAGTGGGACAGGCTAGGTGTGTGATTGTCAGGGAGGGGAGTGATGTCACTGGAATGGCTTCACACCATTACACGTCTTACACTACATTACCGCATGTGAAGCAACACCAATGAAAATATTTATTACATATTATTATAAATTGGTATACATTACATTCAGAAGGAAACATGTTAGATTATAGCAGCCAACACCATAACATACTGTATTAACATTTTTTTATATTTCATTTTGGTTTGTTTGGTTTGAAACGTGAGCGTATCAATAATATTAGTGCCAGTGTTGAGAGTAGAGATGGATTTCCTTATGTTTTATGTCCTAGGCACTAAAGAAAATGGTAAAGTGGTATAATTTTCGAACATATTTGACAGTGCTCTGTGTCTGCCTTAGCAGAGGCTAGGGTGTATTGTCAATCACAGGAGGATTTGCAATTATGTTATGTAAATGAACTCTTATCGTTCTAAATTCATATTAAGCATTTGACTGCATGCCTATAATGCTATAATTACAATTAACTAAGAAGTATAGCTCTTAATTTGCTATGCAAATACTGCATCCAACACACCAGAGTTTTCCTATAGGTGATTCTGCAAAACTTTGTAAATTGTCTCCGATCAAATAAAACATGTTTCTGCTTGCAGTGTAAGATGATGTGCCTGCTATCTTGCTTGCTGTAATCATTCATTGTCTATGTTCTGTTGTTTTTATTTAACCATAATAAACAGCATTGACTGTGGGTGTATAAAAGATTAGTATTAAATATATTCAAAAGACACTTTCTCTCTCCTCTTCTAGAACACCAGCAATGATTGGCTGCTCCTTTGTTGTTGATCGGGACTACTTTGGAGAGATTGGCCTTCTTGATCCAGGAATGGAGGTCTATGGAGGGGAGAACATTGAGCTGGGCATGCGGGTAAGGACCAAGACTAACATATTATTTTAATTACCTTTCAAGGACTTGTTTTAAATGAAAGCATTAATGTGAAAAATCATGATTCATGGGGTCATGATATAACCTGACATGCCAGATTGATTGTTAGTCACACGTCCATCTGGGAAGCCGTCCATCGAAACTGTTTGAAAAATGGTAGGCAAAATACTTGGCAGTTGATTGGATGAACCATCTGGTCGTTTCGCTCTCGGCAAACCTAAACCACATCACACACCTAGACCACGCGCATATACAGTAGCTATTAATACGATGCTGATTGGTAAGTTCAGTTGCTACTTGGACAAATTCACAATGATTTCTAGGCTTTCCAGACTGATTCTTGAGGTGAAATTAAACTGAAGCTTGCGAGATCAGGATGTTCTCACATGGCATGAAGAGCAACAAGTGAAAATGTATGAAATATTTAGTTTTCCAAACATATGAAGTTGTCTAAACCGTGGAATGAATTAAAGGCAAAAGCACTCAGATGGACAATATGCCCATAATTGTTATCACGATAAAAATCAATATATCATCTGATTACGATAATTACATATTTGTTTTTTTATACATTGGTTTGCATAAAACATGATTTATTCTGTAAGAAATTATAGTTGTAAAAACATTGATCAGTTTTACAAATGCCTTACTTACAAATGAGGTAGCATACTAAACACTATTAAGTCAATACAATCCTGGGGTGCGTTTCCCAAAAGCATTGTTGCTAACTACGTTAGCAACTTACATGGTTGGAACTACACAGTTCAAAACCAAAACCATAGTCTGAACTTTGGAGGAAACTATGTTGGTGACTTATGTAGTATGATGCATCGTTAAACAACGCAGGTGTTTCCCAAAACCATAGTTCCAACGAACATTCGTAACACTGTCGTTAAATTGTGTCGTTCGAACTACAGCTCTTACGATGTCATTAGAAGCATAGTTTGTGGTGATTATGTCATAAACGTAGAAAGACATGTCTATCTAATCTTGCTGTATGAAAACAGTAGACCTTAGTGTTTTGAAAATGTAACATCATTGTAAAAGTAGGACTTTTAAATGTAGTCTATTTCTCAATAAGCCTAAATGAGTAGACTGAAGTTGCACATGTAGCCTATACCTACAGTTTAGGCTAATATAGGCTATAGTTCAGTTATACAATCATAACAGATGAAAAAGCATACACATTAGCCTACATACACATTAGCCTATACACATTAGTAATAAAGGTTGTTTTAAAAGTTAGCAAGTCTTTGCTCAGCAGGCTATTAAGGCGACGCACTGTTGTTTTTATTTCTGTCTGGAGAGATTTTGTTTTTAGGAGAGCATGTCCAAATTTTGTCAAGGTGTTTTTTCTAGGTGCACGCGCTATACATGTTTAGAAACTTTTCTTTAGCCTACATAATATACATTTTAAAATAAATAAATGTAATATATGACTAGTTATAAATGACTATATAACATGTAAGTAGTAATTGATCAATTATTATAGGACTACAGTAGGCCTACTTAGGCCATATATTTTATGCCCATCCTCCCCTATTCATTCGATGTTAGAGAGATAAGTAACAATACAATCATTAAACACGCCCCTTTTGAAAAGTGACAGGTGCCCCGCCCCTAATCCCGCCTCCCAACTTCCGGTTCAGCCTCATCCGG
>JAODUK010000309.1:0-13838 GCA_027564635.1 Typhlichthys eigenmanni | reverse complement strand
TTTTTTTTTTTTTTCTCTCTCTCTCTCTCTCTCTCTCTCTCTCTCTCTCTCTCTCTCTCTCTCTCTCTCTCTCTCTCACTGCCTCTCTCTCTCTCCCTCCCTCCCTCCCTCCCTCCCTCTTCCACTGCCTCTCTCTCTTTGTCAGGTGGAGCTGCTGAGTCGAGCCGAGGGCGTGGTGAAGGACAGCTCAGAGTACCGCTGCCTGCAGTCCCAGTTCTCAGTGCTGTACAACGAGTCTCTGGTGCTCAAGGCCCAGCTGGACGAGACACGCACCCGCCTCAACACCACCCGGACCGCTCGCCTGCGGCAGCTCGAACACATGGAGGTGTGTGTATAATGTGCATATATAATAATATTTGTATGATATATATTTGTTATATGATCATATAATTGCAATATTGTCTATGTTGGCAATCTTTAGAAACAAACTTCAAATGCTTTATGAAACACGTTAAACACTAGGCAAGCCTAGTTCAGCCATCCGACAGCATGAGACAACATTATAGGCCAATACATCGTTTAGCATGCAAGGTTCCTCCGTGAAACGCCACAGAAGATGGGATCCAACATTGTGCATTACTGCCACCTACTGTCCACATGATGCATTACCACCACCTACTCTAGAATGTAGAGCATATGCTTTATAACAAGGTCAGTCAGTCAGTAAGCGACATTTGCTAAATTTGGCCCTGCAAATATAATATAGGCATATTCCCAAAACCATATACATTTCCTATTAGAAACGCCTCCAGGTCAGTAGTGTTTACATAATGACAATTTGTTTTTGTAATTTCTGGTTTTGTAGAGGAATCTAAAGTTATTATTGATGGGATTTTGTGACTATATGAAGTTTTAATGAGTTTGCTGAACTCTAAAGTAGTGATTTCCTTTCTTTTTATCTACACCTTAAACAATCTTGAAGTGCAGAATTTTGTCACGTATGTATTTTTCTCTGTATGTGTGTGTGGTGTTTTCTTTAGGTAAACGTAATTACTGACATCATTTATCACGTTATTATTCGGACTAATTGAAGCACAGATAGGATCGTACCCTCTCCAACTTTCTCAACTCGCGTTGGTATATTTTCCAACAGCCAATACTTCAAATTGGAGTGCATAGGTTTTCTCTAGTGAAAGCACTAAGGCATATTGATTCCTTGTTGGGAAATGTAGTTCACTTCACATGTGCGTAATGAGTATATTCTTTTCCATCTTCCCGTGTGTGTTGGCTGCAGAACGACGAGGTGGCCCTCCAGAGGAAGGTCCGTACGGAAGTATTCCAGCTGGAGGACACCCTGGCCCAAGTGAGGAAGGAGTACGAGATGCTGCGCATCGAGTTCGAACAGACCCTCGCCGCTAACGAGCAAGCAGGTAGCCTAGCGGTGCTCAGAGGTAAACTGAGGCGTGTAGAGCCGAGACTTTGGAGGGGACACACTTGGCTGCTTTTCATGGCACGCAACAAACACATTGCTCCTAACTCTGCTAACTGCCTTCATGCGAGAAACCGTAAAATAAGTGTTTAATTGCTTTGCGACCTGAAATGGCTTTAACAGATGTATTCACATTTCTACTACATAAATTCAAGATAATCACCATGTTATAAAATGAGTCATGTAAATCGTATTAATGAAATCATTCTCAGTGTTTCACTATTATTGTTGTTTAAGTCCTAATAATGAATATCTTTTGGGTGCTAACTACTTACCCAACAGTGTCGGCAAAGGGGCTTTAAACCTCTGGCTGACAAAGTGAATGCAGTACGTGTTGTGTGCGTTCTGCTTCAGCGCCACTGTCTCCTGACTCTGCCCCCCCCCCTCCAGGGCCTATTAACAGGGAGATGCGGCACCTGATCAGCACGCTGCAAACGCAAAACCAGCAGATGAAGGGAGAAGTGGTGGAATACAAGCTGAGGCTGCGCGAGGCTCAAGCCGCACTCAACCAGGTGCAGAACGCATAGTTGTCGTTAGGCGGTCGTCGACGTACATTTACACAGATGAGAATCATCGGTGGCTCTGATGCGAGTGCGTGTTGTCGCTTGGACTGTCTGCTTGTATGGCCTGTACATGGTGATCGAGAACCATTTACACACAGGTAGCATGTTGAGCAGGAGACATGACGTCACGCATACATGCCTCGAATTAACCCCCTCCCCGTCCTTCAAATAGGTCCGCGCTTTGAAGGGCAGCGCTGTCCTCCAATCCCAGTCGAGCACGGAGATGGATGCGAAGGAGGAGGCGTCTTCTAATTCTGTCCCCGCTGTCCCCGGGGAAGCTGCTGTCAAGTCGGAGTCTGACAACGGCTCTGCCGTGGCCAACAACATTGGTGAACAACATTTAATCTACAGAGCATTCATTCAAATGATGCATGGTAACGCTGAGACTCATAACTATAATAGCTATGCATTATCATTTATCATCGTGTTATTACAATGCAAGACATCCTTGAGTGTTTTGAACTGCAGTACTGCCCTGCATGTTTTATGCCTAGTTTACATGTGCATCCCATTTTAAAACTGGTATTTTTCTTGCTTTGTTTATAAAAAATGTATCCTGTTTCTATCATAGCGCTGTTACAAACAAATTCTCCATTGGTGGTGGAAATGGACGGTGATATTCCATTCCACTTCCAAATGGAAGGTGATATTTGGTTAATTTTACAAAAAATAGCTTACAATTAGTTGCAATAGCTGAAATAAAATAAAAAGCTAGATATTTAAAAATAGCCATGTCATGTGGACTAGACATTAGATGTCTCCCTGTTCCAACATACCCGATTCAAATGAATGGGTTATCAGGCTTCTACAGAGATTCACAACGACCCATTCATTTGAATCAAGTATGTTGGCCCTCCAAGGAAATTCAAACATTCCTTTAAATTAACAGTTTAAGTGCTTGACTTCTAAACAAAAAGACCTAACCCTAAAAACAAAACAAACATTGTTCAAAGGTTTTCGTCTGATTTTTTTTTCTTCATGTAATATCATTGACATTTCTGTGGCCCACCTGCAGTATCATCATGGCCCACCTGGGGCAGAACCCACAGGTTAACCAAGCTAGTCCTCTGTTTGTCCACAGGCGTCTCAATAAAGACTGAGCCTGGACTGGCAGCAGAGGCAGGTGTGAAGGAGGACGAGAGAGAGGAGAAGAAGGAAAAAGAAACTATAAAGAAAGAGGAGAAGGAGCGAGAGAGGCCCATCCGCAGTGCCGGGGTGAAGGAGGAGAAGGACAAGCCGGGCAGTAGCGGCCAATCAGACGAGTTGCCCGGAGAGCGGCCGCCTGTGGTTGGAGGACCAAAGAGGAAGGAGGTGGAGCAGCTGAAGATCGTTCGGGCAGAGCTCAAGTAAGTTTCCTCCAAAGCCTGAGTGTAGTGTGTCATGTTGACCACTAGGGGGATGGGTTTACCTTATGTAACTTAGAAGGAGCTCAAGTAAGTTTCCTCTACAGCCTGAGTGTAGTGTGTCATGTTGACCATTAGGGGAATGGGTTTGTCTTATGTAACTTAGAAGGAGCTCAAGTAAGTTTCCTCTACAGCCTGAGTGTAATGTGTCATGTTGACCACTAGGGGAATGGGTTTGTCTTATGTAACTTAGAAGGAGCTCAAGTAAGTTTCCTCCTTAGCCTGAGTGTAGTGTGTCATGTTGACCACTAGGGGAATGGGTTTGTTTTATGTAACTTAGAAGGAGCTCAAGTAAGTTTCCTATACAGCCTGAGTGTAGTGTGTCATGTTGACCACTAGGGGAATGCTTACCTTATGTAACTTAGAAGGAGCTCAAGTAAGTTTCCTCTACAGCCTGAGTGTAATGTGTCATTTTGACCACTAGGGGAATGAGTTTACCTTGTGTAACTTAGAAGGAGCTCAAGTAAGTTTCCTCTACAGCCTGAGTGTAGTGTGTCACATTGACCACTAGGGGAATGAGTTTGTCTTATGTAACTTAGAAGCATGCTATGGACACACTATTTAATGAGCACCTGATGTAACACTGGCTGTATAGGAAAGCCCAGGAATCCCAGAGGGAGATGAAGCTCTTGTTGGACATGTACCGATCAGCACCTAAAGAGCAAAGGGACAAAGTCCAGCTCATGGCCGCTGAGAAGAAGTCCAAGTCAGAGGTAACAACACACTATAGAAACACAGCCCATAATAAGAAAGGCTATGAGAATCAATGCCATGCGTTACGTATTGCCAAGTCTTTTTATATCATGTTGTGTATAAATGGCCTTGCCTCACACTGATTCAAAGGCAGAGGATCTGAAGCAGAGACTCAAGGACCTGGAGGAGCGGGAAAGGAGAGAGGGCAAGAAAATGGCTGATGAAGAGGCGTTGAGGAAGATCCGCTCTGTGGAAGAACAGATTGACATTCTCAACAAGAAGCTTTCCATAGCTAAACAGGCATGTGACATTTTTGACTTTTTCCTCTTTTTTTTTTTCTCCTTGCATCCACACATTTCAACCCCATGTTCTCCAGTGATATCATTCCTGATCAGGTTTAAAACTAACGTGGAACTGATGCAGTACTTCTTTAGGCCACAACGTGGACGCCATTTGTCGAAATGAAAGGAAATAAGACATTTTATTCAGCAGTTACGTTTAATATAGCCAATGTCACTTCTTGTGGGAATATATGCCGACAAGCATTGCTCAATTCCTAAAGGGATGTTTTGCAAGCCGTGCGAGAGATCACATGACCCAAGTAACCAATTGCTTCCCTTGCTACATCCGTCGCCTGAAAGGAGGAGGATGCTCTGCTGAGCGAGATGGACGTGACGGGACAGGCCTTTGAGGACATGCAGGAGCAGAATATCCGCCTCATGCAGCAGCTCCGCGAGAAGGATGACGCCAACTTCAAGCTGATGAGCGAGCGGATCAAGTCCAACCAGATCCACAAGCTGCTAAAGGAGGAGAAGGAGGAGCTGGCCGACCAACTGCTCACGCTGAAAACGCAGGTACACACCTGAGCGAGCATACATTTGATTGGTTTGATTTTTATAATTGTAAAAACAACGTCCAGACGTTTATTAGGAACTTTTAAGTCTAATGTGTCCCTTGTTTGGTCGCCCCCCGTCAGGTTGATGCCCAGCTTCAGGTGGTGAGGAAGCTGGAGGAGAAAGAGCGCCTTCTGCAGGGCACGATCAATACTGCAGAGAGAGAGCTGGCACTCCGCACTCAGGCTCTGGACATGAACAAACGCAAGGTAGCACGCTGCTGTCTTCCCCCACCAAATGTTAAGAGATTAAAATATTACAACAGTCTTCTATTAAAGACTAAGCTATGGTATCACGTTGCTAAAGCCCCAGAACAAACGGGTTTATACTGGGACCTTTTGTTACCTCCATCATTGATTGCTTCATAGAATACCATGGAAAAATCTAGGTATACACAACTATGGAAACAAATATGAGACCATAAAAACAATATACTGTATGTGAATGAATATACTGTACATGTAAAGAAAATTACAAAAATAGAAAAATTCAACAAATATATAAATATATAATATAATTAATAATAAAAAAACACGTTCTAAACAGTAACAATCTGAATCTGCTCCAGTGTTCTGCTGCGGTGTTGTTTTTCCACAGCTGTATGTTAGACTCAACTCACCCACAAACAGTGTATCTTTTGAAGCTGCTAACATCTTTAAATGCTGCTGCTAGGCTACTGACTAGGACCAGTAGGAGATCACACATTACCACCGTGCTTAAAGCTGGCTTCCTATTGGTCTCAGAGTTGAGAATATCAGTAACCACCTACAGAGCATTGCATGGTCAAGCAACCTCATATTAAATATTAGTAACCACGTACAGAGCTTTGCATGGTCAAGCACCCTCTAATTAAATATTAGTAACCACGTACAGAGCTTTGCCTGGTCAAGCACCCTCTTATTAAATATTAGTAACCACGTACAGAGCTTTGCCTGGTCAAGCACCCTCATATTAAATATTAGTAACCACTTACAGAGCTTTGCATGGTCAAGCACCCTCTAATTAAATATTAGTAACCACCTACAGAGCATTGCATGGTCAAGCAACCTCATATTAAATATTAGTAACCACTTACAGAGCTTTGCATGGTCAAGCAATCTCATATTAAATATTAGTAACCACTTACAGAGCTTTGCATGGTCAAGCACCGTCATATTAAATATTAGTAACCACCTACAGAGCTTTGCATGGTCAAGCACCCTCATATTAAATATTAGTAACCACCTACAGAGCTTTGCATGGTCAAGCACCCTCATATTAAATATTAGTAACCACGTACAGAGCTTTGCATGGTCAAGCACCCTCATATTAAATATTAGTAACCACTTACAGAGCTTTGCATGGTCAAGCACCCTCTAATTAAATATTAGAAACCACCTACAGAGCTTTGCATGGTCAAGCAACCTCGTATATCATGCATCTTTTACACGAACAGACTTCTAGTCGACCTCTGAGGTCCTCTAGCCAAGGCCTTTTAGATGTCCCCAGGACTCGTGTTAAAACAAGAGGTGCATTCGGAACCGTAGCCCCTAGGCTCTAGTACTCCTTACTTACTCCCCCAACGTAGCCCCTAGGCTCTGGTGCTCCTTACTTACTTACTCCCCCAACATAGCCCCTAGGCTCTGGTGCTCCTTACTCACTTGCTAACTCTCCCAACGTCGTCTGCCTCCTTCCCCCCGCCCTAGGCCCAGGATTCAGCGCTGCTGTCGGAGGAGGTGCGCACCCAGCTGGAGCAGGTTCAGCAGAGGCTCACCCTGGTCCGGGCGGAGGTCATAGAGAACAGCATCTCACGGGAGAAGGAGTCCTTCAACTCTCGACGCGCACAGGTAACGCAGGCAAAGCCACCAATGTATCCCATTATAATGGGACACATGTATGGGTAATAGATATTTTACTGATTAAAACCCCCGTACAGTTGTCATGAACTAGACTAGCTATAGAGACCAAAGACACTCTTTTTAACCAGACTGTAAACATGTTTTTTTTTTTGCTGCTGTATTTTTATAGTTTAAAATGGGAGTCTATGGGGATTGACTCCCTTTTGCAGTCAGCCTTAAACGACCATTCGATGAACTGCAGGTTTTGGCACTTCGTGTTGTATTAATTTCTCAGCACTGTTTCCCGCTTGAGAAAAAAAAAAAAGTATTTCTAGAGGTGTTGCTACTCTATGTGATGTATGTTGTTCCACTGAGAGACCATGCCCTTCATAGCATGACTTGACTTTGTGTCAGGAGGACATCTCTAAACTGCGACGGAAGATCGAGAAGGCAAAGAAACCGGCAGAGAAAATCAGCAATGGAGATGAAATCCTCAATGAGGAGATCAATGAGTACAAGGTGGGTTTACTCCTCCAAATCGGATGTGGGCAACGCTTCTATTGTCGCTTCTTTATAGCCTGCATAGAAGCACCGATGAACTCGACCACATAAAGTGACTTGGTTGTTGTATGATGAATTACAAATTCACCTTGCTGTCGAAAATGTCCAGCTGTCTCTCTATTTGTCTTATCTCTGGTGGGCCAATGTTGGGCACCTAGTGTTCTGTGTGTGATGCTGCCTACAGATCTTATTGGTCAACAGCATTCAAACGCATCACTTCCTGTGTGTCCATTTCATGGGATGCAGCCGAATAGTCCAAAAATAAGTCAAGGGAAGGTGTGAAGGAGAATTCATAAGGATTTAGGAATAGGAACCACGGTGGAAAGAGAATTATAATGATTGTATTTAAAAAAAATGTTTTTATTATGCAACAGTGAATGTTAACCGTATTGACCGTATTGGTCTGTATGGGAAAATGGAAAAATAAATAATCCATGCATGGTGACATTAAAAACTAAGTTGTTCAAGGTGGAACATTCTGTAACGGTGTCTTGTCAATATCACAATTGCTGCACAATACATTCCTAAGTGAAAAATACTACTCGTATGCAGCCAGGGGGTCCTGCCAGAGCGATTGGAAACAGGTTCAATGGACGGCACTTCCGCTGTTGGTTTTTAGAAGGGGGGAGGGGAATTTCACCCTTTATGCAGACCAGAACAACCCAGCGTTCCCGCAGTGCTTCCATTTTTTGCCTCCATTGAAATTGCATTACCGTGATCCATCTTGTTATTATTCAAATATCTTTTGTTCATCCTACCTGTGTGTGTGCGTGTGTGTGTGTCTCCCAGGCACGCCTGACGTGCCCGTGCTGCAACTCGCGGGTGAAGGACGCGGTCCTGACCAAGTGCTTCCACGTGTTCTGCTTCGAGTGCGTCAAGACGCGCTACGACACGCGCCAAAGGAAGTGCCCCAAGTGCAACGCGGCCTTCGGTGCCAACGACTTCCACCGCATCTACATCGGCTAGGACGGCAGTGCCGGGCTCACCAGGAGCCTACAGGACGGACTGAGAAACTGCCAGGAACTGTGCTATCTGGTCACCTCTAATTCCCTCGATGAATTTTAACAGTAGACTCTTCCCAGCGTGTGTGGGCGGGAGGGTCGTTAAATCAACTGACAGGGTCTCACTGATGCTCTGAGCTCATTGTAGGTTTATTTTATACACATTGACTGAAGTTAGAGTTTACATCCAGCCAGGCCCACAAGCCTGGGTGTCCGAGGGGAATATAGACAACTGAGAGATACTGACCGAATACGTAACCTGCACATTCTTGCTGTGGCCTGTGTGTGTATGTGTGTGTGCACGCACAGAAGCAGGCACACACACACAATATGGGAAGAAGAAAAAATATCCAAGAAGCTCCCCATGTAGTTGATATATGTACATGTAATTTTCTTTTATTTTATTTGAAAGCTGCCTCTTAAGATGTTGACATCAACATAGATGTTGGCTTTGATGTTGTCCAAATATGTAGAATTGATGCTGTGTAATTGCTGCTCTGTAGTTATTAAACTGTCATCAAACGTGCATTTTATTTTATTTGGTCAATTTAAGAACCCAAAGTAAGAGAGCACATTTCCCAGTATGCAAGGCTTCTTATTAATTATTGTGAGCACCGCCCTGCTCCATGCGCCACCCTCCCATAAGATCCTTGCGACTATAGGTTTGAAAAGGAGGATGTGCGAATTAAAATTCCCTGTGAGGAAGGGAGCGGCCGATTAGGACGGCATCGAGTGTAGAATTCGCGCAACACAACATACTACAAAAACAAATGTAATGATTGCATTTGCTACAGGTGTGTACGTGTACGAGTTTTTTATCCGGATTTCTACGGCGGAGGATTTTAGGAGACTCGCACATGGTCGCGTCATCGTGGGCTATTTTTTTCCGCGCAAGCTGGCTTTAGGAAGGTTTTGAACCACTTTACGCACGTTACTTTGTTACTTTTTAAAATATTTTAAATGTGCCTACTATATAATAGTTAGGTTATGTTTTTTATGGCTTAATGTTTTCTTACCAACTATAGGCAATATTAATCCTGGAGTGTCCTTGACGACGTGGTCTTGTATTGCAACGTCGCCAAAGTTTATAAATGGTAGCCTATTAAAACATGGTAGTCTATGACTACACCTAATGTTGAATCGTGATTTAGGCCAAATATTGACTAAAGATTTAAGACAAACATTGCAGGAAGATTTAAACGATATGTGTGTTTTGGGTTTGTGACCAATTTTATAATTTGGACATAGTTTCTAAAACCTATTGTATGACTGCAGTCAGAAGCCATTTTTGACCCTTTGATTTATTGCTCTTAACCACATTTGAGCAGAGGCTAAGCAAACTGCTCTCGTGTAGCCGCTTTGTACTTTTTTGACTTGACAATGACTTCTCACCCGTGTATCGAATCCACCACGACTTGGTTTTCGTTGTCAAGACTTCTCATGGTGCTTGTCTTAGCGGCCCATTGCTTTGGGCAAGCCACGCCGTCAACAGACGGTGGTCCATCGACGTCATCACATGTTAATCTCCGCACACTGATCACTGGAACCTGCGAGGATGTCCACCGATATGTGGAGAGCCTCGTGGGACACAATGTGATACAATCTACTGTTGAGGTAGGTTATGTTTCAGCCGCGTTATTCACTCCATTTGCTCTAATTATAACTTTCCAATCTTGCCCTGTGTCTCTAATCACAACTTTGTTTTCTATCTTCATACCACCTACTTATTTTACAATTACTCTAATTGCCTCTTAAACAACGATCTCTCCTTATCCCCATTCTCTGCTCTAATTTCATGTCTACTATCTGCTACCGCTACTCTGCGCCGGGTTTCCTGCTTTCAGAGTGCGGTGTTGTGTATAGTCAGTGCTTGGTCAGGAGGCCGTCTATAATATGACCGTGGTAAGACGTTTCTGGCATGTGTAGCCGACCTCATTCTAATAAATCATGTGGTGCCGAATGTCAAGTGTTTTGCGGAGGATAGAGATTAATTTAAATTTATGCCAGGTCTCTTGGGTTTTGTATGCATGGTGACATGCCTGCGAGTTTACATCCATAGTGACTACTGCCCTTGCATTAAATATTAGTGTGTTTTTTGAGATGTCCGTATACAGTGACAGCAACACATGTCATTCGCATACAAGCTGGACATATAGTGCCTGTGTCTAGCAAAAGGTGCAGATGGTCCAAGTAGTGCCTCTATACCCTTGACCCAGGCTAAGAGATTGTTTGGGAATGCAAAGGCAGATAAGGGTTTATTTATTTATGTGTGGGGAGGGAGGGGGACATCCAACTGTCAGGGTTTTTTGGGCCAAAGCACAGTCTGTATGCCTCACTTGAAGACAAACATACAGGAGTTTGTATAATACAGTATTGTGAATGGCAATAAAATAAAGCTAGTTATAATCAGAGATACATCAAGCAGACTTATGTGGCTTAATGTTTTTTATGTTAAATACTAATAACTGACTTTTCAGTTCATCATGGTGGTAGCGTCCACAGTAAGGTAATGAATGTCATGGATAATACATTAGGCTTGGACCAACATCTGGTCATGTATATTTATTTAAAGGAAATTGGGTTTACTCTATGTAATTTATGAATGCGTCTTGCATTTGTTGTTCAATTTTGAAACCAAGTAAAACCATGTTTTTTATTTTATTTAACATTTATTTTTAATTTTATTCATCTCTTCCTTCCCTCAGATATTTCAGGCGGTGATTCGGTTCCTGGCCGAAGGAGCTGCCAGTGGTCTGAATGTCATCGCCGTTTATGTAACGGAGATCCTCAGAGTAACAGGGATTGATGGTGGGTATCGGCATGGGTAAAATTGGTGTGTGCGTGCATCAACATGTGTTGTGTACTGCTACCAGAAACCCTGCATGTGTACAGTGGAAAAGAATGCAGTGTGGCTTTTCCCTCAGGGAAAGTTAAACTTGTTTACCACGCCCTTGGTTGTGTGTGTATGAGTTTGGCTGCTGTTACAAGTAAAAAAAATAGGTGGCTCTGGAGAGAAAGGATCACATTTGTATACACACCTGCTAACTCTCACTTTTTTTTTCTTGTCTGATCTGTTTCCAGTGACCCTGCAGTTCCCGCGATTCACTCCAGAGGGCGTTGCCGCAGTTGCCCAGTGGGGCCTACTAGCTCTCATTGGCTATTGGGTGTTGACCTTTCTGTTTAGACTGTTGTTTGGTGTTCTGAGGCATGTGTTTTGGATTCTGAAAACGGTCTTGGCGCTCTGGTTCTTCGGACTGATTGTGAGCGACCGCACTGCTACAGCAGACACCACTGCATTCCGGCTGGCAGGCCTGGTACTGACTTGTGTTCTGTTGGGTCTTGCCATTCCTGGTTCAGAACAGCCAATCTCACTGGATAAACGTTTGAGTTACTTGGAAGGTCGGCTGAAGGCAGTAGAGGGGAAAAAGGCAGAGGGGACAAAGGGGAAGGAATGATTAGAGGTGGAGAAAGCTGATGAGGTTTGACAACGTGGATGCTGATTTCTGTGTACATGTAATTGTAAGTTTCAAAAAATAAACTCTGGGATTTTTGATTGGATTTGGGTTCTGGTTTCTTTAAATTGGTTCTGAAGAATGACTGACTGTTAAATGTCACATTTGATTTGAGCCAAGTTACTGTGCCACACTGATCAACATACTGTAATGTAATGGGAGAAAAGACAGAATATTACATAGAGATGCTTGGCAAACAAACAAGCCAAGCAAGAAAATGCAGAAAATTGATTAGAGTTCTGTTAAATTGTCACTGGTTTTCATATAATTTCAGCTAATGCTTTATTAAAAGTTTTTGTTGTAAAAATGAACCACTGGAAGTCTATCTATACAATTATTTAGTCTAGCAAACATGGTAAGTAGACTGACTTAACCAAACAACTAGATGGTCTGCTATGACAATAACTAGTAACTGTAATTACTTTGTCCAAAACAGTAATATTACTATCAGTAACAGTAATGCTGCATTGTTAGAAGAATGAGATTTTAGGTCCTAGCAAACTTGGCAAAGGCTAATTTAACAAACCTATCATCTGGTTTGAGAGGCTGCAATGATTTCACTTTGGCTGATTGACTCCTAAGGTTAATTATTGTTAGAATAAGTAAGATATAAAATGAAGTGGCTACACAGGTTGTCGGTTGTTATAAAGGGCAAGACAAGGTAATGATGTAGTAATGTAACAAATTGATACCCAATAAGTAATATTACGTTTGAAGGAGTAATCAATAATTGGTAACTTATTACAATTTCTGAGTAACTTGCCCAACACTGATCAAGACTAATGGTCAAATTATGCGGACCAATAGGTCTTCAGCTCATAGCAAGGAGAAATTGGTCCGCTGCGATAGACTAATATGGGCTACTCATACTAAAAAGCGTGAACTTTCTGTAGAAGCAAAGCTCCGCGCAATTTGCGCAGCAGTTGTCCAGAATGGAACACAACGGAGACAGCTAGCCCATGCGCACAACAAACGTTGTCATGGTTCCCCTATATACGTTAATTCGCAGTAACTAGGCCATCTTAAATATCTAGTTGGCCGCTCATGTTACAGCCTACATTATGCAGGTGAGTCCAAAATAAATAGTGTTTGTCATTTCTATATTTCTTACTAAAGTAAATGGTGTAACCGCGGGGTTGTCGGTTTATCAGGTCCTGAAAACAACTCCTTTTTCCGTTTTTTCGTTTTGTCAGAAAAAAATAAATACTGAGTTGATTTTTGGTTTTCTCGTTCCTGCACGGAAATCAGAAAAACACTTGTTATTCCGTGTTATTTTACCTGTGGGTGGTGCTAAATCTGGAATGCCTCTCATTTGCCAAATACATGGGATACGCAATAATTATTTTCTAATTAAGAGTTTTCCTGATATAATACGGTACATTTTCACAATCCACTTTATACGTTAGCCTAGGCCTATACAAGCGGTCATCCTATTATTTGCCTTAACTGACCGAATACATTTATTGAAATTATGAAAAAGATCAAATGTAGGCCTATTACAAATTGTATTACGCAATGACAGTCATCAGGCCTATTAGGCTGTTATAATTGTAAGGGGAATTACCCGAGCCCGTTATATTATGTCCAAACGAACGCGGAATTCACTGGCTAAACTGACGTCAACTGATTAAATGAGGTTTGCATTCAATGGGTCGACAATCATCTTATGTGCAGGGTCTCTGTATGCTATTTTACTTGGAGAGGATGATTGGTTCAGCCTCCTTGTTTTTTTGAGCAGGAGGGGTAACGTTATTTCTTGGCGACATTTGTAAAAGTCTGTGGCTAGTCTGCGAGTCTTCCATAACCAGAGCAACGGTGACGTTGAGTGACAGGATTATTTCTCTGCTAGGTCTCGTGAAATTCATCCAGTTTATTCATTCACGAAAATAAGTGCACGAAAATACGGGACATGTTGCGTCCCGTATTGACTCAACTCAGTAAGGGACGTGCATTTTACCGTTCTATA
>JAODUK010000308.1:0-13841 GCA_027564635.1 Typhlichthys eigenmanni | reverse complement strand
TCTATATTATCAATAATGTAGTTATCCGATTAATCGAAGTGATAATCGATTAATCGAAAAAATAATCGATAGATTAACCGACAAACAAAATAATCGTTTGGTACAGCACTAATACAGATATAAGTTACACAGCAATAGGCTGCGTGATTATTCAGAGCAGAATATGCTTATGGCAGTAGGAATCAAATACACGAGGCATAACCATTACTCTCACAGTGTTTGGGTTCCATGTCTCATATAAACTGTGTTGTGCATGACTGAGCAATTAAATCTAAAAGATTGCAGCTGCCAGATACTATATGCAAACACAGTAACACAAACACACTTCTTTAATGCATTTCTGCTTTTCACTAGGATTAGAAAAAGAAATTGGACCTGAGACAGAAGTGAAAACACTACAAAAACATCCCCTCCTTTACTTTACTATATGAACAGGTGTTAATGCAACTCATCACAGCAACACGTGTTCAAATTGTTTGTTCCATTGTATGAGCCTCGTAGCACAGCTCGAATGCCATAATTAACTCACGCAGAATGTGATGACGAAACAGAAGTCCAGAACATCCGAGTGTTCCCAACAGTACACACACATTGTGGAAGTTAGCCCTGTTTCATTGGGCCCATTAAATCGTTGTTCTGTTGCGACTTCCCATCTGGTGAAATCAAAACTTTACAATATTCACAGTAGTACTGTAAATAAAAAGGGCCAATAAAGGGGTAATTCGTACTAGCAGGATTTATAGTTATAGTCAGGGAATGTAATTGTAGCATTTTACAAACAAACAATATCTTCTGCACATTCCACATTCTCTCATTTGTCAGTAAATGAAAGTGTACAATAACCTACGGTTTGACCTTAAGCATGATTAAAATTACCTTAGATAGTATCAAAGTAATGCATCAGCACACAAACACAAAATAGCGTACCAGCAACAGGGTTCTTTACCTATGGTGGTGGTGGTGGTAGTGTTATTCTCAATATATATTACTACACGGTTCAGATACATGACTCGTAACTACTGTATGTGGAACACTTTTTTGCTTCTGCAATGTAACACAGCAAGTGGGGATAGAGTAGCTGTTGTAGCGGAAGGAAGGCCATTCTTGGTAATCAATAGGCTCTGCAGTGTTATTACTGGAGGGCTTGAGATAGCCAGTGCCTCAGAAATAGCCATTCAACATAATGAACATCATAAAGAATCTGAATTATTAATAGATGAAATGGAACTTCTGGTTCAGATCAGTCCTTGTACTCTGATATCAAACCAGAGCCCAGAACGGCCCTGCAAGGAAAATGCGAGACAAACTAGTTTTACGGCCGTTTTATAAGTGCCATGGGACTAAAGAAAAAGAACGAGAGAGAGAGAGAGAGAGACAGAGAGAGAGACCACTGATATGTCCCTCCAAACTGAGTAATCATCTGTTACGTCATGTTTGTTACTGTACGTACGTTAGCTTCAGGACATGAAGCGAGCATACAGTGAGAACAGAAAAGAGAAAATAGTGATGGACTAAGTACATACTAGAGTGAAAGGCCGTGCCATGAAGAAAATTGCTCACAAAAAGTCTCAAAAGTGGAGAGGGAAATACGTCAGGAAGGAAATTGCCGGCAATTCAGATCAATCAGGTGGCGTTGAGCGCCGCAGTGTGAACACAGAGGTCTCCGCTCTGCACAGGCCAGCACTAGAAGACAGCTGCAGGCCATTATACACCAGCATGTGGTACTGCAAAGTACTAAAATGTACAGCAGGAGGTACACAGCGCAGTACCGGTACTCTCCGGTACCACAGGACAGCATTGAATTTCTTGTAGAAGTCTTTTAGGTACAAAATGTGTTGCTGTGTCTGTGTGGTAATGCCGCATGACATGATACAGTATGCCTAATACTATCCTCCGCTTCACTGTTCATCTCAGTTTATCTCTAGAGGCAAATCTCTATTCCAATTATCCATTTTATGATCCATCCTATCAGTCACATATGGGGTTAGTGAACACACTGGTGCCAGGAGGATGTTATCTCAGCGCTGACGCGTAGCGTGCATCCCTCCCTGCCTTCCACATTACAGAACGCACACACACACACACACATATCAGAAGAGCAACAACAAAGAGGACATACACCATTCCCTTCCAGGTTTGTCTGCAGCTGTAAGCCTTCAAACAACTCAATTTCCCCTCCCACTGAGCCGTATCGGGCAATTACCCCATCTCACAATAAGCTACCATGCCGTGTCCCTATTGGCTTGGCTTGCTGCTCCACTTCTGCTCTCTTTCTTCCAGAAGACTCAAGCACACTTCCTGCTCTGCCCTCTTGCTGCTGCAGTGCAACACTACTGTCAACAAGACAGAAAATGAGCAGGAGAGCATTTGTAACAGTTCAAACAGAACCGAGACGGTAGCAGAGCAGCGGTTTTACTGCCCTTTCAGCCTGGTAAAAACACAACAATACAGAACAGTGTTCGCAACAGGCAAGCTTTCTCTTAGTGGATAGGCTGTACGACAGAAGGTCTGAGCAGAGAGGAGGTTACGGAATGTGTGGAAGATATGGCCCAACATTGCAAAGAGGAGTCGGCATTGAGGAAGTAATGCTGATAGATTAAAGAGATGCATTTCTGAAGAAAGAAGCGTGCGTTTGTGTTCCGAAAGGTTGATGGGTGAGGGACAAGTGTAGGACAGACAGAAAACACGGGAGAGGAAAATAATGAGCAGGAGTGTTTGGGGATGCTTTTAGCGGAGTCAGCACAGAAACTTTGACCATTCATCACATATCGAGAACTGTCTCTGCTGATTTGTGAAGTCGAAGCTTTCTTTAATTCAAGGACCACAGAGTGCAATAGAAGAATTAATGAGCATTGGGCGGGCAGTAAATCTTAAGTATAAGCACCTACTCTGACAGCCAGGTAATCATTTGTCATGGATAGGATATTAGACTAAATAAGCATGAGTTTCATAATGCTTTGGGAACATTTTGGCTGTATTGGTCTAATTATGGGAGCCCGAGAAGCCAATTAATAATTTTGGGGTGTAATTTTTCTATAGCATAAATCAATAGATGTTACGAAATTGGCAATTATGAGCAAACAATCCATCCCCAGTTGGTACAGGTTTATAAGACACTGTCAAGATAACTTGTATTTGTACTGTAGGCTATAACTTCTTACGGTTTTCCCCCACAATACAAATACGTGATTGGCCAAAAAAAACTAAAACACCAAATGTTAGGCCATGTTCAAATCAAACAGAAATCAATATGCTTATCTTAGCAACAATTGTGTTATGTACAAAAGTATGTTACACAATGTGTTAAAATTGTGTTTTTATGTGAAATGATATAGGAGATACATGCAATTAACCTCTCCAACATATTCAGCTCTTAACAATTTACAACAAACCATTAAAAGTGTATTATTTTGCCACCTGCTCCAAACAATTAGTGGACAGCATTTCCTGAGAAGATTGTGTGTCCCGTGTCCACCACCACCTTCCACCCAACTCCCTCAGACTCTCAGTCAATCCACTACTGGGTCCACACATAGCCCAGAACATATAAAACAAGAAAACACACCAAACGTAAAATAGGCTGTCCTGTTACTACTAAGGATCAGGCAACCATTATTAGCGTTTACTGTGCTCTGAGTGAATTTGCTAGTAATAATTGACAAGAATAGAAATGTTCTCATCCACTTAACACAACATTGTCACAACATGTGAATGTTGCATTTGCAGTGATGTCACAGCCACATTGCTAAATTAGCTTAGAAGAAAAAGCCAAATTGGACAATTGGACATTTTATAATTGCCCTTGCAGCCATGCCTATCGTTTTGCCATCTAAGAAAGCTGCAGTGTACACAAGAAAATAAAACTGCATGCCCACAGAGTGGAATCAGCGCGATGGATATGTATACAGGAAATACCGTGCTTAAAACAGTAACGGTAGGGTATCGCCGTACCTTTCTAGTACTGGTATATCGTGCAACACTAAACATTAAAATACCGAGCCTAATTTGTGCATGTGTAACATCTATTCCGATAAATTGTGACGGTGCATGTAACACCAGGCCCGATTAGATGACATTCCATATAAACAGCTAATCCGAAATCTTCAATCGGAAAGATTATATTCAGAAAGAAAAAAAAAAGTGTCCATGTAAAGCAAGCTACTGAATCCATTTAGGATAATCGCTGAAGCCGTATCCACTAATGGAAAGGAACAACCTTATATAGTTATATGGTAACGACACATCTTAGAAGACCATGCCAGTGCTGGGAATGAGCTTGTATATTAACAAACTATTTCACTAGAACAATGTTTGTGTAATTAACATTCACTGGAAATAAATATTTTTAATACTGTATGCTGAACATTAACCAAGACTATATTACTATAATACTATTCACTTCTTTGTTGTTTGGGCAGTGAAAATACAATTAGCGATCATTTAAAAATGATTTTCTATTGGTACAAACTGATAGAAACTACACTACAATCTGATAGAAATACAGATTTGCAGGAATGACATTTTTCATGTGTAGTTAGAAACTAAAAGGGAGACAAAGACCCAATATGATTGACAGGCTAGAAGCCATTGCAGCGGCACTGCTTTTTCATCTCACGTTGAAATGAAGGCAGACTGGATGCTACAGTAACTCAAAGTATCTGGCCAGCTAATTTCAGTATTCTCTACAATGCAGTACATATTTGATGTGACAACAAAAAGTTTTCTCCATTTACTCTTTTGTTTAATCCAATTCTCTTCATACTTATTTTTGATTATTTTTTTATTTAGTTGTGAGAAGTTAAGTTTAAGAACAAAAATAATAAAGCTACACATAGTGCCTTTAAGCCCAAACAGTAAAACCCAGTTCTTGTTATTCCATTACAAGTCATTTGTCACAGCAATAGTAGCTGGGCACCGTTAATGTTCTTGTTGTTAGTACAGTCGGTGATCTAGGGACGCAAACTCATTCTACTTGTACTCAAGTTTCACTTGATAAGAGCATTTGTTATCTACCTAAAAAAGTAAAGATAAATTTCTGGGTAACTGTTTGCAATAAAGTGTCCTTTGGACTAGCATTAGCCAACTGCAGTATGTTTGTTTGGACTGATAAATGTCATATGAAGATTACTTATGCATTAATGAAATTGCCATTTTTGCCTTCAAAAGTCTCACTCACAGAGAGGAGGTGGGGGGGAAGGGGGGTTCACATTCCAGGAACAAGAAACTTTCGAAGGAGGAATGTACAGTGTTTAGCAGTTTAGCGAACACAATTAACTTTGGGAAACATCAAGCCATTAATTGAAGATTATTTTATTGTTCATTTTAAATCAGCAGACGGACCGGCAGAATCAGATAATGGTTATTATCGTGGTGCGATAATAACCATTAGTCACTACACACACTCACATCTGTATTACACAGTCACCACGGTCATAAAGCTACAGCATCCATACGGTACGGTAAATTGTTACCAGTGAAAGTAATTGCGCTGCAACTTCCTTTTTGAGAGGACATGACAGAGAGAGACAAAGAATACTGGAAAAAAGGAGTAACGGGAAAGAGGTAAAGAGAGTAATGTGAGAACTGGGCTAACAAAGATACAGATAAAAATACAGCAAAAGTATTTCTGGTACAAGTTCAGCTATTATATAGCAGCTACTATACCGCCTTGAGTGTTTCTGTTACAACTCAAGTTACAAGCCGCTTGAGAGAGACTGAATGTTTCACTATGAACTCTTCACTAATGATGCAACACATGCCCTTGGAATGTTTGTTGCTACAGTATATTGCAGTCCTTACTAACTACATAAACTAAGTTCTATTTATAGTATGGATCATCTAGAGATATACTCTTTTATTTAATTAACAGACACTTTAAATAGCATTAAGTTTAGACTCAATGTTGTAAATTCAGAAGGTGGACCAGCCTAGAACTTCTTATAGAAATTAATAAACAACAGTGAAGATGGGCAATTGGGAAACCATTAAGCAAATGTAAGTGGAATGACACAGCAAATCAAAAATGGAACATTCATGTACCCCTTCCTCATCCTGGTCTAATGTCACCCAAAGGCCTCAATCACTGAAGTGAGTGTTTTAAAAAGCTAGATATCTATTTCCTTAAACATGTGATCTCTACTCAAGCATTTGACTTCCTTTATAAATATGTATATAATGTAATCTTATCCTGTGTCTGCCACCGTTTACCATTCACTGTAGGCTGGCACTTACAGTTACCTAACAAACAATAATACAATACTGTAAGGTACATTAGCAAACATTAGAAAAGATCAGGCATTGCATTGCTATCAGCCAATATGCTTACATCAGCAAATATTTAAATGATTTAGTAAATGATACGTCTCCAGATCGCTTCAGAAGAAACTAATAGTGAAGATGTCAAAATGATAGCTCATTTGTTATAAGGGCATATTTGTGTTAAGTGCAGACAGAGGATCTGTAATTAAGGGTTGATTATGAGAGTGTCTGTGAGATTACTACAAATGTCAACAACAACAAACCACAATGAATAGCTAGAAAGCACAACACACCAATCAGCCACTGATCACAACCATCACATTGTTTGCTGTTTAAGATCCACTGAACCTAAGAGCCTTCAGATGCTTTTGAGAATTACTCATTGCTTCAGCATCCCTGACAGTAAACAAACACATGGCCCCAGACGAATGCAGAGCAAAACGCGTTTGGCTTTGTGTACAGTAGCATTGCCCCAGCCTAAAAGCATCACATATATTCTAAAGTGCACACACACACGCACACACACACACACACACACACGCACACACACAGATTTCTTTACAAGAAATTGGATTTATTTAAATTTGGTCTGCAGGGGAGTATGGGTTCCATAGCGGAATTGCTGCTTGTTGAGGAAGAACGCAACATTTTGAAACTTCCATCAACCTTTTGAACCGTGTGAGCCACAGGAAAGCAACATCGCAAACAGACACTGCTGTGCTACAGACAGACCTTGGGACACACCTACCTTTTATCTATCAAGTTGTCAGCAGAATACACACACGCGCGCACACGCAAAAACATGCAGCAGACACTGTCTAAGGGCATCAATATGGCACGGTGATGTCTTTCATAGGTTAACAAGCCAGGAGCTGGACAGGAAGTGTACTGTGCATGACGCGGTGAAGACATGAGATCATGAAAACAATAAGTTCTTACTGTACCCAAAGGAAGCAGACTTCCACTTTCGGCTCGGAAGGCCTCTTCTACAGCCAGCAGGGGCCATGCTGCCCGTCGGCAGAGAAGCATGTCTCCTACAGAGAAGGAGAGATCCTATTTTAACAAAACAAAAACACATTTCTGGATTGTGGAAAATTAAGAGTAGAATTTATCAAATTCTAAAGAAAAAGAAAAGCGAGGAAAAGGGAGATGAACATTTCAAATTTACAAGTTATTGGGGATTCGTGACCATCCTGAATTTATAAAGTTAACTTAATTCTTCAAACAAGAGGTCTTTCACGCTATACCATACTTTCACACTTGCAGTATAGGCCGAAGCCTATATTGAAAAGTGTGCTGAATGCCTTTATTATATATATATATATGATTTAGATATGAGCCATACACATTAATTTAGGCTTTCATGAAAAACAGAACAATGAGGGTTGTATTTGACGCCAGAACAGCAACTACAGTATGCAGTATACTATGCCTTCCAATGAACTAAAAAATGTTTGTACACAAATGAAACACTGCAATAAGAATTATTTCTCAAACTAAAAGAAATAATACTAGAAAACTAAATTAAGTTTCAGGATGTCTACTGCTTTCTTCAGTTTAGTAAATTGTTCTTAGATGAACCATCCTGCGAAAGAATATTGCATTTGCATGTTGGCATGGTGTAAAATAAAGGCTACGTAAAGTGAACACAAGCTGTGCTACAAGCTAGTCTATTAGCGTTCATAATAACATCTGTGTTTATTTTTATCTACAGGTATGTGTACAGTCCCCTCTGAAAGCATTGGAACAACAAGGCCAATCCCTTTGTTTTTGCTACTAAAGACAATAATGTTTGAGAAAACTACTACTGTACATGAGATGACAGATCATTTTGAGCTATTTACATGTGATAAACAACTTAGAACACAATTGGTATCATACCAACCATATTGCAGGTACTGGAACAGATACTGTACAGTAGTATAAGTACATTTGACATCATTAACATCACCAAACTGTTGCATTCTTATTTTGTGATTCTTTTTCAGGCTTTTACGGCACCCTTTTTCAGTTGTTTGTTTGAGGGGGTTCTCCCTTCAATCTCCTCTTCAGAAGGTGAAATGCATGCTCAACTGGGGTAAGTTCTGGTTATAGATTTAGTCATTGTTAACACTTTCCACTTTTCTCCCCAGTGAAGTCCTTTGTTGTGTTGACAGTGTGTTTTGGGTTAGTGTCTTGCCGCATGCATTTCCTCCCAAGTTGCATGTCTGAATGCAAGGAATTCACTTAGCTGCTCTAATACGGTACTTATGGAGGGGTCTGTAACCTAAACAGTTGGGCTCCTGTGTGGTGTATACTGTCTAGTTAGTCTCATAGCGTGGGTGTGCCATGTTCATTAGTATCTACAGTACAGTATAGACATTATTGTAGCTGGAAAGCCCAAACAATAAAGCCAAACAGTAGCTATCCATCTTATCTACATTCAACCTATAGGTGGTAATATAAATAAATTAATGAATATCTCCATTCATTATCAGAAATAGCCATCATTCAGGTCTTATGGTTATTGCTCAAACTAAATTATTAAAATAATATCTGTATCAGTGCAAACAAGACAATTCATGGTGCACTATTAGGTAATGTATGCGATCTGCAACGTCCATAACACTTGAATGAGCAAGGTGATTTCACCACAAACCAATTTGATCATTTTCAGTACAATTTTAAACAGTAGAAAAATAGAGCACAATCATGTACTAAGCCCCTACTGTACTATCAGTGGTTAATTTACTGTATCATTGCTGGTTCCATTTGCTGCCGTTTCAGCATAATGTATAATTAATTTCAAAAATGCTAATATGTCTGTGCTCTGGTTTAGTTGAGAGCAGTGAACTGTGAATAAGTATGAATTGATTCCAGCCATATATTAGTCAGTCCCTCTATTAGATCACCTTATATTAGCAATATACTTTATAAAAGCTAAGCAGATGAACACACTTTTTTCCAGCCCCAACACAGAAAAGCAGATGCAAATGTTCTGTGACTTTAGAACCGTCAGCTATTCATGTTTTCAAGTTCCAATTCCCACTGAACACCGTGCACTCAAGGACAAAACATTGGGCTCAGTACTTGAGCTATCGAAGTTGGGCATCTCTTCTCCATAGCAACGGGAGATTGTAAAAGAGACGTGAGGAAATAACAGGCTTGCATGATCCCAGTGGAGACAGCTGGGAGATGGTGAGAGACATCTTAAATTGGTCCTGAAACACACAGTATGATAAAAAAAATATTTCCCTTAGACAGAAAAGAGTTCCGACATGCACTACACTGACGAGTAAGCTAACAAGAAAGTCACAAGCACGTTACATTTCATGTTTACTAAATACATTTAGGTAACTATGAATTAAAAAGGAGAAAAGATGGTTTTACATAAAATAGTATTTGTCTAAGATTTGATGTAACTAGTGTGAAAACATAATGGAAAACAATGAAAACAATGAAACCAGTAAAACAAGCGAGTCAAAATCTGGGCCATTTTCTAGCAGACAACTGGGATATTTCAAATAAGCAATAATTTTCAGGTTAACCTTATGACAGACTGCACATTACAGTATCTTCACAAAGAGACACTTCCACTCTCATATTTGCAGTTTTCAAATGGGCCAATCATCAGTAATATCATAGGCTGTTATATTCTGGGTGTGAGAGGATGCTTCTAAAATAAATTGCTCTAAATATTTCAAAATTACCATTGGTAACTGAAAAAAAAAATATCTTAGACATCAGCTGATCGCATAAAATTGCCGGAAAAAGAGAGTGTTACCCCACTTTGAATTGAACTGAAAAACGAAGGCACAGTCTGCTTATTAAACTACAGATTCATTGTATTCATTACTGCTTAACTCCTGCCTGATAGCCCATCTGTTAAGCTATGGGACGAAGGTTGCCAGAGAACAGTCTAATAAAATGTAACTGCTGCTTCTACAATGAATTACCTTTTCATCATTTGCATCTCGTTGTGCTTTCTGTGTAAATTATTCTACAGCACCCCTGCACTAAATTGAGTCAGAATTCGGCCAGGGATTGGTGAATCTATTGGATATGCTCTTTAACTTGCCGGTATTTTTCAACACAAGTTCAGACAGCATTTGACCTACACTTAAACAGCCTAGCTCAGCTTTGCTCTTTTCATTCTCAATGCTGTAATAATGGGAGGTTGTATAATCCCTTTTTATCTGTCTCCCCAACTCCCTGTTGAGAATTACAGGCAAATAAAAACCACATATCCTGCCAAGGCTCTCCGGGAATACCATGACTGCAGCTTTGTGGCAATCTGCTTTGTTTCCCCCCCCCAACTAAACCCGTTCAGAAAAACAACTGCTGCATCAGTGCTCACTAGGCCCACCGACTAGGTCCATAGACTAGGCCTCCGGTCATAGATACAGTACAATGCTTTATTGACTAAAATACAGAAATACACATGCAATAATCTTCTGTCATTAGACAGTCCACATAACAAATGTTATCCACCCCATATACAAACTCATGGAGCACAAGCAAACAGATAGAAATAACGCACACACAAATGGACTTCACTCAAAACTATTCAATTCATTCATTTGACCCATGCAAGGAGCATCTGTCATCCCTCAATCGAATTCTCTTGTTTGCCATGATGAGTGTTTGCCAGTTCCGTTGGCTCCGACCTGTTCTGAGAACTCTGATCTTACGAATGACTGACACTGCCTTGGAGAACAAGTGTCAGGGAAAGAGGAGGAGGAGGAGAAAACATAGTTCTCACACATTCACTGAAGAACAGCCCCCTAAAACCAGGTCAGCAAAGCTGTCTCAATAACCCAGGTGCCATGTTCCTTCCCAGTGGCACTGGAGCGGACCAGTTAAACGCAGTCCTCTCTCATTAGCTGTGGACTACAGCGGTGACGAAACTTAAGAGACCACTGCACATTTCTTAAAATGTAATAGTATGACTATACTGTAAATGTAAAAAAATATAACAAATAGAAAATCTCTCAAAATCCATATATTACATGTAACTGAAAAATTTAAATCAGATCAACTGCTGCAGTGGTTTCAATTGTTTTCTGCGGCTGAATGTATGGGAATAATCCTGCCCTGACAGGCCAAACACATGCACACAAACAGGGTCACATACACACAGCATACATCAAAGCAACCCTCTTGAGGGTAAGGCTTATTTATATCATCCTGTGCTAAGTTCAGTGCCATTTTCATTATTAATGACACAGGACTAGAAAACCATGTTACATTCAAAATGTAAAAAAAAAAAACAACAGGTCATGTCAAATGCACCACATTAACAAGCTGTCACATTTGAGGACAACCAATAGTATACATTTTTACATTTGCATACGTTTTATTTTAGCCTAAATCAATTTTGAGCCCAGCACAATAGAGGAAACCTATACAGTATAGACCTGGTGCTTGTTAGCCATAGGAATCTACAAACAAGTTAAATATTTACTGGAGCAATTTAAAACTGGGCAGTGTACTTTTATATGATTCTAGTGAATATGAATACAAAAATGCTAGCCATACAGTATATGTCTAGCAGTGTATTGCAGTACAGTGCACACACTACCATCACACTACTAAAAGACATTACTTTTAAAAAGGACATACTGTTTTGTTCAATGAGTCATAAACAATGAAAGTCTGTTATGTTTTAATTGCATAATGAAACATTTGTTTTGAGGTTTAATTTAAAAGAAAATTAAATATCCTCCTACTCAAAGGCCATGGTTCATCTACAGAGGGTTTTGAGTGAAGGATAATACATTAATGTGCTAAAATACAGAACACATTTCTACAGCCTGTGTGCTCGGTAGGGGCCGTAATATAATAGCCAGTACCAAAGGAGCACTCAAATAGATGTGTGTACCATTCAGTATGTTAACCAGTGAGAAAAGCCAATCTCGATTACATGCCAGTCACGATTCATGGCTATGTTTACATTAATGATGGATCACTATTACAGTCTTAAATCACCCCCACCTTAACTCTCTCAACAGACATATACCCACAAATCTCCAACCACTGAAAACCAAATAGCAAACAAGCTCACATTAGTGAGCTTGGGTTGTATCTGACACACAAACTCATAATTTCCCTTTCATGTAATGGCTTCCATTACAGGAACAACATTAGTGTTGTCTCCAGTGCACTCTCAACTGCAAGAACATTTTTGAAAATATGTGCCAAGTATGCAGAGGATTTCTCTACACACAAGCACTTTGTAATTCGTAGGAGAGTGTAATACATTTGCAAATGTAGACTTGTATTTTCTGCAAACAAAATAATCCAGACATACCTGACCACTCTGGAACTGTCACATTCCAACCTGCAAGGAAAAGAAGATACTCATTTATTTACAGTAGGTTACAGTTACAGTTATTGTAGGACAGGACTGCTACAGTCATTTCAGTAATTCAAAAGTTGGAGCAATGACCTCATAAAATGGCTTCACTGATCACGGTCCTTTGATTCAGCAAACAGATGTGCTGTGGCTATACTGACAGATTACACAGGATAGAGAATAGCCATCGTGTGTAAATTAAAATACCTCTGGGGACATTAAAATATCGTTTTAAGAATTGTAATACCTGCTGGAACTGGATATTCATTGGGTGTAATTATCCATTCACATAGTCAGCACAATGTTTCCAGTGCCAACACTAAAGAAATAGTATTTTCTATAAACCATTTGCTATTTTATTCCAAATGCTAAGGGATCAAGATGATGGAAGGTACTGTATAGTACAATCTGGGCACTGAATAGCCTCGTAGGAAACATTTCTGAAATACCAAAGAGACCCTATTCAGGTTTGCTGCGCCAAGTAACCAAATAACCAAAATCTAAATGAATTAATTGTGCAGCCGAAGAACAAAGAAAATCCATTAGGATTGTATTATACTTAAAGGGACTATTGAACGCAACTTTGGGAATCTGGATGTTTTGAAACCATAGACAGGACCAATATTGTAAAAATGATTCATACTGACAAGGTCAATAATCAACAAAAATATAATCTAGTGGGTTTCAAGTGGTTTGTTTTTATTAGGTTTCATGCCATTCCATTCTGAATTCACAATAAGTCAAAAATACAGCAAGGAAAAACACTACACTATTCTCTGGGCTATAGCACCCATAGCCAATAGCTACTGCACACATAAATCATGGTAAATTTAGGATTGTTTTGGTATTACAAAACAAACAAAGAGACATGAAGAGTAATGTCATTTTTGTTTGATTATTATTACATTGGAAATGGAAGGACCATGCATATTAATAACATTTCTATGCATAATTTGCCAAAAAGACACATTTCCATTTGTACAGTAATCCCTGGGCAGGAAGGCTGTTGAAAGCAGAATTGTCAAGAATAAAAGCATTGAAAATATAATCAACAATTAGTGAAAAACATGGATATTAGCCAGCACTACATCAACAACAAAGCTCTTGTGACACAAAAACAAAACAAAAAAGTAAGATTATTACAGAGACTACTATAAGCAGGAGAATATCTTATAGGGGTGCACGATATTGATCAAATGTGATATTGCGATATTGATCATGAAAATTGCAATATCGATATTAATTTCGA
>JAODUK010000307.1:24788-37407 GCA_027564635.1 Typhlichthys eigenmanni | reverse complement strand
TCATTTGAGGAAAGAATGTGTGAGTTTTCATAGAAAACATGAAATTGTCTGGGTGACCCCAAACTTTTGAACGGTAGCGTATATGGTTATGTTTTACATGCACTTGTATTCTGTTTGTTTTGTGCCCTCGTTCTGAGGATATTCCTCACAAGGCTGTGTGAAAATGAGTCTAATATTCTGCTTCTATGTAGGAGACCTATATTGAACTTTTGGCAAACCCTCGACTATGTGACGTCCTCACCTCAATATTAAGTCTTCATGATGACTTTTTTCCCAAGAACTCATTCCTTGTTCACGCTAGGTGCTTGAGTGGGTTTACTGTCAGTTGTTTTTATCCTTTACTATCATTGTTTCTCCAAAACAAACTTCTAACGTGTCTACAAATCTAGTCACAATCTTATTGTTTTGCTGAACTTCAGGGGAAGCACCTAACGTTGAAGTATATGGAAGCTACTGTACCGAGTTGCAGGTTTAACGGAGGTTCAATACCCCAAACACCCCATAAACTACAGCCTATGCATGGTACAAACTGCTGATGTGCACAATGCAGAGTGAGAGGCATATTCCATAATAATATTCCATAAGATTGTCTGCACGCTCCTATAGAATCCCAATAAGTTCTTGCTTGCACAATATTGAGGCCTTATTCTGGATGTCTAAACTGAAATGTGCTGTTCACTTGATTGGTATCGAATAACGGAATAATGCCATATTCCATTGTAATGCGAGCGTGATATGAACCGTAAGGTACTTTCACACCTACATGTACGGTTTGTTTGTGTTATTCAGGATTTGGGGCTGAATCCAAAACCAATTTGGGTTTGTTTCTTGCAAACAAGGAACACTGGCGTTGTAGAAAATATTTGTCAAAACCATGTTGAGTTCACCCATAAATTATTTCTTTTGACAGTATTTTGACAGACCCGAGAACTATTTGCATATCGGTTCGCAAGCTATTGTTGACAATGTAGCATCAATAACTTAGGTCATTGTTTTGATAGAAATGTTTTGGGTTGTAGCGAGTTGTCCCGCTTCAGTGGGCCGATTACGTTCTCACTGCAAACGAGCCAATCTAGTTTTCGATTTGAAATGCACACGAGACCACCTCGTCTAACCGAGAACACCTCGTCTAACTGAGAACACCTCATTTAACCGAGACCACCTCGTCTAACAGATCGGTCTCGGCCCGCTTGATTTGTTCATAAACAGAGTGCGGTTGCTGTGTTCACAAAGGCCCAAACCAACCAATCTTTTGGGGGGAAACACTCCACTGGCTCCAATCAAGCCAGGAGTGAAGGCGCCCTTAGACAATGAGCGCCTTGCGTGTGTTCTTATAACCCCCCGCCTTGTCTCATCCAGACCAAGCTGGCCTTGCAGAAGCATCTGACCAAGACCCTGGCAACGACGGGCTTCCTGCCCAGCCCGCTGGCCCCGCCCACTCTGTGCACCATGGCGACCAACCCGCTGGCCCTGCGGCATCCGACTGGTGCCCACACCTTCATCCAGGCCCCCTTCCTGGGACCCGCACTGTTCCGGCCCGCCCCGGGGCCCCTAAGGGCCACGCACACCCCCTTTATTTTCTCCCCGTACTAACGACCACCACCCCCCTTTTTCCTTTTGAGTTCCCCCCTCCCTTTTTTCTAATCAGTTCTTTTGTTATTTAAAATTTAATATTACATTTTTTGTTTTGTTTTTTATTAGAAACCCCTAAGCCCCACCCCCTTTGTGTGTGTGCGTGTGCGTGTGTGTGTGCGTGCATGCGCGTGTGTGTTTGAGACCGCACGCAAACTATGCAGCCCATCAGGGCCAAGGTGGACACGCCGCACACCAGCCCCGGCTCTCTGCGGGGACCGGAGAGCGGAGACCCTACCCCCGCCCCCACCCTACCCCCACCCTACCCCCACCCACAGTTTCCCATAGCCGTTGATGCATGCACGGTGACACCATTCACCCCCATTCTGCCTCTGCTTTTACTCTCCGGGCCCAGCCACAGTGGCGGCAGGTCAGAGCGAAGCGCGTGGCGCGTCAACGTGGACCACTTCCACGTTCGATTCATATTCAGAAAACTTTATTGGTCCCACAAAGGGCAAATCATCTGCAGCTTAACCCAGTCCACATACACAGCAAACTCACAGACAAGGTCAGAGATACAGTATGTCAGAAATAACAGATCAACCTAGTACAAAGAAACAGCAATAAATAAATTAAGAAACGTGTTCATATAAATAACCAAGTTTTACTTTTGGAAGAAGGGGGGACTGATCCCATAGAATTATGTAGAAGATCCCCCTTTATGCAGACTCCACGGCTGCATTTGAAATTCCAGCTTCGGCTCCCGTAGAGCAGAAACGTTTGTGCTCTAATATCAATGCTAACGTTCCTGCAGTGCGTCCTCCAGATGAGGTCCTGCGAAGGTCAGCTTGTGAACTCCATTTTGTTTCATTTGGCAGTTGTGCCGTGGCAAAGACTTCCCACGCCGCTGGCTGTGTAACTCACGACACCCGACGTATCTTAACGTGAGCCCTCTGGTCACGCCGGTAGCACCAAACTGGATCTTGCAGATGTGTCTTACGGGACTGCGTAATGCCTTTTATTGTATTTTCTATTATGATCTACTCTAGCTACTAGTTAACAGCTTTCTTCCCAACCCTCTTCTCTCCCCTTGCTCCCACTTTGTACTCGGCACAAATTGGAGACGAACTCTGTGAGAAACCAAACCTGAACAAAACGCTTTGACCGTGTGACGACGTTGACGGTCGGCTGGTTTCTCGAAGAGAACAAAGCACAGTGCCATGGCAGCCACATTAAAAGCACCTTTAAGCTGTTTTACATTTGAAAAAAAAGCAAGCAATGAAAATGTCTTTTTGATATAACTATACGGTATTTTGTTTTGCTGTTTCAGTTTGCCCTCCCATTAACAATCAAAGTGAGAACGATTGCATTGCCGGCCGTCAAATCTCACGTCTAAAAGCAATACATCCAGTACTTTTATGTTTCTCTCGTATTTCCGGTGTATCTATTGTGTACTTTACCCTCTTCTAACAAGGTGGCATGTGCTCCTGCTGTAAACAACAAATGGGGCCCCATTGCTGGAGTACCATTTAAAGGAGCCGTGGTACGCCCTTGAATCCCGGCTGTTTTCACCATCGGCCCGCATGACGTTGTGACTCTTGAGCTGAACTGTTCCATTTATAGCTGTTCCGGCGCCCACGGGACGCGCGCATCACCCGACATTGACGTTGGTTTTGCCGCAACGGGAGAACTTTTGAAGCGAATTCTGTTTAGCAAAACGTATCGTCTTCTCCCGCCCTGTCCTCCTCCTCTCATTTCCCTCATGCCCAAGGACACCAACTGACGCATACTCCAAGAACCAGACTTCTCAGTGGGATTTGAAGCACTCAACCCACCCCTGATGCTTACCAAACATCACTCATATCCAATCATTTCCATTTTAAATTACAGTTAAGGGTGAAAATCCTCGTGATTTTCGTTTTGCAATATCTATAGTTGTCTGTGATGCAGCAGTGCCATCTGGTGTTCAAATTCTGTAATTGACATTTAGTACAAGTGCCGTTTAATGATGTTTGACCATTTTTTTAACGGGATTTTCTGGCCATACCAATGTTTGTTTTCCTTCAGTTGGACAACTCAGTGAACCATTCAGCCTATAATCTTCATTGTTTGTTTGTCCGTCATGTAATGGGAACTCTGAATTCCGTAAATTTATGGAAATGTGTTATTTTATTAAATAATCTAGAGAGGGAAAGTATATGTAGAAATAGGCTACTTATAGAAGATTTTGATCAGAGCTGGCATTGCTATCTGTATGCAGACCTGGAACTGCTATCATAGGAAATAATAAGATAATAATATTGTGTAAGATCAATGTGCAGCAACTGCTGTATATGAGAAAAAACAAATGCTTTTCTTGTTATTTTTATTTTTATTTGTTTTATTTGTTTATTGCCATGGTTTTACTTGTTTTATAAGTACAAGAGACAAAACATATTTAAAACGAAGTGCTTGAGTGAGTTTTATTCCCGCCTTGTTTAAGGTGACTAAATTAATAATGTAATTAACCGGCCTTCTCAGACTGTGTATCCTGAACTATTTGGCCTGGCCTTCTCAGGGGTGACAGGTTCAGCCGATGTTGACCGTCTATGACTATGATACTTCAGGGTTACTCTTCATAGCTCTGTGCACAGAGGAGACAGCCGCCATACGTTTGAGCAGGGCAAAGATAAAAGCATATGTAAAAATGGATGGACAATAAAGTTTGACCTTTTAGATGATGTAACTACTGTATGTGTGTGCGTTAACACTGGACTACAGGAGCTTAATTATCAAATATAAATAGTCATTTCATTTGTTTAATGGAGAGTCCACAAGACAAATAGCCTTATTTGATGCACATAGACCAACAAGCAGTAATCTTTATAACACTTATTAAAGCAGTATGTGACTTTCTTGGTGTATTGGTGCCCACATTTTGTCATGAGAGGCAATTGCACACTAAAATATTCACGACAATTTTTATGAATTGCTGTTGCAGAAATAAGTGTGTTTAACATGGTGTGATGCAGTTACCATATTAAGTACTAGCCTACTATATTAGTAATATAGTAGCTCTTAGCTTGGCATGCAGCTGTAATGATTATAGAATATACATTTTGATATATTTCATGTGTTTTCAAGTTTAGGTTGAGGTACTTTAATGGTGCGTTAAGAGCAGCCATTTGATCAATGTATACCGAGGCTTCTTTTCAGTCAGTATCTGTTCAAATTTTTCTTTCTCTCTACACGAAGAAACATTCTGTTACAAACAGGTTTTGCTGAAATACGTTTTTTTTTTTTTTTTTTTTTTTTTAACGTTATTAAAACGGTTTGGAACACCATTAAACCTATAGGCTAAATGTATTCACCTCCTCAGCAGCATATATTTTTGCGTTTCTTTCTAAATAACAACGGATCACCGAGGGGGAAAGGTACGACTGCAACCGGCAACAGATTCAGCTTCAACTCAAGTTGCGTAAACACGCTGCAAAATATGTATTTGTATTAATTAGTAAATTCATCCCGAAAGTCACGTGCCTGGTGAAACGTGAGAAATAAAGACCGATCCGGCCCAAACCCGTCGGGTCCCGGCAGAGATATTAAGCTCTAGACAGAGCTCTAAACAGAGCTCTAAACAGAGGAGCAACAACACACAGAGGAACTGTTCTGAAAACGCCATTACTCTACTCCATTTTGCTACATATGAAATGTTTGTTTGCTGCTATACAAATGTTTAAAATATCATAAAGGACAACTTTAATCAGTATGCTTGTACAGTTGTAGCTGATGTACAGTAGGTAAGATGAATAAGGCTTTTGTTATTTTCACCAAATATCTCCTCAAAAACCCGATACTTCTCCACAGCCCTGGCTCCGTAAATATAGGACACCAAACAAAGTGGCACAGTTTGCACACAACAATTATACTCTAGGCTTCGCAATGCATTTCAAATGTGTGTGGGGGGGCGGAGCTTTTGAGGGAGCAGCCTACTGTTTATGGCAGTGAAGGGAGAGCTGTTTTGTTTTGATCCGGTTATAATTATAATATCAACAGGCTTTCTCTAGAATGACTGACTACCTTTAATCTATAGAGTACCCACATGACCTTTAATCTATAGAGTACCCACATATTGTGGATGTGTGTCCCCGCACTGCTTTATCGTGCGTGATGAATTGGGGGGGTCCATAACATGCTCTTATCACACACTTTGTCCTTGTGCTCTGAATTCCATTAGAGTGCCCTCAGAAACACAACATTCCTTTACCCAACTCTATCTCCGTGTGTCCCAACCTTTTTCCCTTGGAAAGCCCCCCAAGGGGTTTATTGACATCTGATTGACAGATGTCAATCAAAGGCAAGCCGTCGGGGTCCTAATGAGGCAAGGACGCTGTGACTGAGCTGCGATACCACCGGAGAGAGGGTTTAACGGACGGCGCATTCAATGCTCCATCATTATTCAGATATCTTTGCTGTGACGTTGACTGAGCCATGGTACCAATGCATTCCTAATATTGATCCACTGTGTTATACGACTGCTTAAGTTGGATGAATTGACACACTTATGGCTATAGTGTTGTGCATTTATATGACTGTGGGCCACAGACTGTCTTTTTGTTATTATAACACCTGTTTTATAGGGCCTATATGACTTTTACGTATAGGGGATCAGATAAGATATTTCTTTAGTCTTTGAAAATTTGGGATGGGTCCTTTAACCGATGTTTGCAACTTCAGAGGGCAAAAAGTGAAAGTGGGGGTTGGGTGAGGGGCTGAGCTGAACTGTGAAATAAATATAATTAGATCATTAACTTTAACGGTGTCTTCATTTGGTGTGATATTGGGTTTAACGTGTCTTATCAACCGAGAGGGAACCTGTCTTCTACCTAAAGTCAAGGTGACAGAAACCTTTCACCGTTCAGAGAATAACACATCTAAAGCCCGATGAATGGGACGCCTTATATATAGTTCTGTGATGGACACGCACCGTGATTTAATGAACCTCTATGGGTCGTGATTGCAGCTTTTCACATGACGTATTCCAGATGAAATCATCCTGTTCTTTTCTTGAGCAGACAATGTGACTGCTGTCGTGAGAGCCAGTGATATTTCCACTCCACGCAAACAATCACATACAGTGGCCTCTCCATTAAAACAAAGTAGAGACTCGCTTCTGTGTGCAATTGCCTCTATCCACGCCATGCTTGGCAACAAATTGAAACGAGGGCAGTGGGATAGGAAGGGGGGCGGCGGCAACTTGGCTTTGCTGCCAGGTTTAAAGTAGGCTGGCTATATCATCTACATGGCAGAGAGAGCGAGCGATAAATGCGCCCCCTGGGGAGAATGTAGGGATGCTCAGCTGCAGTGAAGAGAAAATTTGCTGTTTTTCCACTGCGACGGTACAACTATAGGCCTGTTATAGGTTAGGCAACATATTCTGGTCCCATGGCCATGACTGTGACAAGTAAGTAAAAATCTTTTTCTTTTTTTGTGGCAGCAGGAAACTAACAAAATAGCAGGGTTAATAAATCACACAGACAGGTAAATCCATCTCTTGGCTTGTGGTAGTATAAGACACACTTTAACGCATCTATGGAGGCCAGTATTCTAAGGGCAGTACAGCTATAGAGCTATAAACAATGGTGTATATCCACCAACAGCAGGTGAATTATTTTGGCTGTCTGGGCCTCTTCTGTATCAGGACTGCTTTATTGACATCTTCGGTCAATAATGTTCTATTTTACATTTTTCTGGCAGGACAACTAAAACCAAAGAAACAGTTTAGCTACACCCAGAATCAACCTATCCTAGTAGCATCCCTCTTTCTAACTAAAAATAGCCTAATGTGCAGCTTTAAATAGGAAACATTGTAGAATATTTGCCTTGCCTACCATTGTATGCATTATGGTTTAGAATTGCTTTCATTTCGATTTAACTATGCTTATTATGACACTGGAAAGGAGACTGCATATTTGATACAGGATCCTACGTGCACAATATTGTTGTTGGCTGTGATCTCGCAATTAAGAAGAACATAATTGAAATGTGATGTTACAATACACGAATAGTGCCCGGAGGAGAAACACAGGTGAGTGCAGAACCATTCCAGAAATGTTCCACTTGAGGTTTTCTCATTAGCCTACATTAACCTTTCTCGTCAATGCGTCCATGTGGAACCAGAGGCTCATTTTAGCAGACTAAATGTAACAGCGCTATTTCTTCCTGCCACTCAAAAGCGGCCTTTTTTTCCGTCATGCTTGGAGATTTGTGATTTGTGTAGAGATAAGCAGCAACCTCTATAATGGAGTCACATTGAACAACATATGCAAATCACATTCTGCCAACATGATTTTTGGAAACAGAAAATTGATTAACACACTAATGTTTTTATATATGCAATTTGGCATTGTACTTTTCTAGATTTTTTCTTTCTATTTTAACTGCAAGTAAATTTATGATAGTATGTCATGAAAAACAATTCCTCAATTAAAACCCGTAAGGGGGAAAAAATGTTTGCTATGTAAAATAACATTTTACCATCTTTACATGTTTGACTATAGGCTGCCTATATTAAATTATTACAATCACTTGTAGCCTAATAATTTTGATTTGTAATATTTTATATACAGTTGCACTGCACAACATTTAAGTGGTGAGTATAACAAATTATTTCTAAATAAGTTAAGTGAATGAATTGATCTTAATTTTGACAATATTAAATGTATGATTGGCAAAACAACAGTGACATCTGCTGGCCATACTATAGATTACAACACGAGTAGAGTACAAGCTGCATTTTAACCTTTTAAATTTGCCAAGTACCAATCTTCTTGCCCTAAATGTTTTAATGTTAAAAGCAATGGTCTGAAGTATTTAGTCAACTTTTTTAATGGATAACATGCAGACTAAATTCCACTGTGTTATGTGGCGTATTTATTTAAAAAATAAACTCAACACACACACACACACACTATTAGCTTGCTATTGGGCACCAAAAATATAATTTAATGTGTTTACAGTACATATTCATTACAACAAAGAGGAAGTACATTGTTTATAGAAAATGTGCTTTATATAAATGCAGATAAGAAAAAGTGTTTTCACATTTCCTTTTGAAACATTTAAGATGCATGTCTTCATAGCTTTGTGATGATCAGATTTATTTCCCCACCTTCAGCTCAATATTTCTTAATGTTTTGAGTTGTTTTATAGTGAGTTAGTGTATATTGGTCTCTTAATTTAACAAGAATCAAAAGTTTTAATAAAAATCTAAAAAGTATTGAAATAAAACAAAAGTTTAAGGAATGTAAATCTTTTTTTCTGAAACATTATTCAAACTGCATTAGAGAAGGCAGGTATTTCTTTGTGTTGCTTGTATACAGCATCTTGTATATTTGGTTTAATGTAAAACTAGACAAGTATTTTCACTGGAAAGAGAGTAACATGATAAAAGCTTCCTGCACTCTGCCAACAACAGCACATTTTCACAAGACATTCAACTCAATCTAAGAATGTAACAAATATTGTGTTTTGCAAGCTATGAACTGACATGGTGTCATTCCCAACATACACGCCATTTACCACACATACGGTGTACAGTACACACATCTGTTTTCAGCAGTTGTATTGTGAATGCAGTATACATACCGTCAGTGGTAGCGATGCCTTGTTTGTGTTTAATCTAGGTATTTATATACAATTTCTCCCCAACAAAATATCAAATAATAGATTGTTGATATTCTGTGACAATAAATCCTTTTAACCTTGTATTCCCAAAGTAAGATGAATACACTGTCAACATTCATTTGAGAGCAGTATTCATAACCTTCAACTAATCGGGACACAGGCTCTGCATCACTACCGGCAGCAACTGACCTACCCCCCGTGGATACTGATTGGCCGGTGGTTCTGGAATCGGCTGTCAAGCGGTTTTGAGAACAGAGTTTCCTGACTTTAAACAGCAGAGATGGTCATTATGCCAGTCATTATGCCATTTCAACAAGCTACATAACCTCACACCCAGTTCCCTTAAAGGGAGAGTCAGCGATTGTAAGCTAATACACTTTTAGTTAAATTCAGAGAATATCTCCTCGCCTTCCCCTAGCTTTAATCCTGTAAATGGGAACACAAACAAAGTGGTGCATACTGCACCCCACGAAAACAATGCCCTAGCCTTCGCAATGCATTTACAATGTGTGTGTGTGGGTGGGGAGGCCGGAGCTTCTGAGGAAGCACCTCAGAACCCCCCCCCCATCCCTCACTACACTATAAACAATACCTTTAACTCAAATTCTCCCTAACCTCCTCCCCTCTCTTCCTCCACTCTCATCCTTCCCTTCCTCCGGCCCCCCCCCCCCCAACACACACACCTACAAGAATGAACACTATTCTCCCCCCCCCCAAGACCCTCTCAGCTGTCGGCCGAGCCGCTGCCCTTGTTCTTGCTGCGGCTGAGGGGGAAGGTGGACTTGCTCTGGGGCTGGGTCATCTTGCTGGCCAGGTAGACGAAGGGCTCGATGAGCGTGCGGCGGTCCGCCACCGACACCTCCCACAGACGCACCTTCTCCGCCTTGGCCCAGCTCTGGGCCGCCGCCGCATCCACCCGCCGCTCCTCCTGCTTGTCCAGCTTGTTGCCTAGCACCACGATGGTCACCTGCACACGCACGCGCACGGTAGCCCGGCGAGAGTGTGGGGGTGGGGGTGCAGAAGATGTTATTATACACGTGTTAATGTTTGGCGTGAATACAGGAGGAGGGGTAGAGAGAGGTGTGAGCCACTTAAGACTCCGGTGCGCACACACACACACACAGTGTGTAAATAATATAGTGTTTATGTTTTTATCTTGTCCAGTGTTTGTGTGATTATGGAAATATACAAATAATAATAATAATAACAATAATAATGCAATTAAAAATAGTAATGTGTAACTCCACTTTAATTTGTGTTTTTTTTATCTGTAAATTAAATGATAGGACTGCACTGTGATGAAAAACACAAATGCTGGTGTTAATATTGACCGTATTTACGTTTTTATACAAATCTGGATGTTATGGTCTGAAAATGACATATCCGATAAAGCTCGCCCTGGCTTGTTACAAACAGCACTCCTCGTCCGCTCATACGTTGTCAAATTCAAATGATAACATTAATGGGGTTAATGGGCCCCCCCTCCCCCCTCATTGAGTTAGTTTACTAAGTTTGACCATTTCCCAAAGTTGTGCAATGGTCAGGCCCAGAGCTGGGGTGCAGTTACGCTTTACAGTCAGAGCTGCAATAGTATTAGTCACAGTCTCTGAATTGACCTTTCCCAGGCCCCGCCCCTTTCTATTGTCCTACCTAGTTACTGTAACTAGGCGGGACAAAACACCATAGAAAGCTATTACAGCAAAAACAGACAGTTGACGGAAGGTTAAAAAAATGCTCAACTGTTATTGGAGGACATGCAAAAAGGGGCGGGGCTTGGTAAAGGTCAACTGGCCGTATCTTTGCCTCCATCCAATAAGAGACAACACAGAGTTTGTTCACCCTTACCTCTTTTTTGTCTCTGTGGCGGTCAATGTCCTTTTTGAGTGCCTCCATGCGCTTGAAGGACTCTTTGCTGTCGATGCTGTAGACCAGCAGAAAGCCATCGGCGAACGAGTAGTAATGGCGGGGGAACTCCATTCCGTCCCGGAGCCCGCGGGTGTCATAGAAACGCACCTGTTCTCTTGTGCCACGGTCCGTCTCAATAGAGCCGATGTAGATGTCTTCCAAGGTCTCCATTGGCTCTGACCCTGACATGGGGAAAAACAGCAGACAAGAAGCACACACACACACACACAGTTAAAAGTCCAACTTTACACTGCGCTGATGCAGTTGTTAGCGGTGATGGGCTGGTTAGCGCAGGACAGTTAAACCTCACTCTCCGACACCTCAAGCCAAGGAGACTGGCTAGCGACAGACGCTAGGGCCCTTGGGCTCTAACGTTTCTTGCTAAAGCCTGCCTCTTAATCTAGGAAGACTGGGATCACCTTTCACACTTTCCTGTTGCGAAAGCATTGCTTTTTAACTGAAGAGCATGATGTGAAACCTGTTCCTAATACACTAGCACGACCGCATATCTATTTAGTGGCTCAGCAGGACATCTGTATTCAGCAGTCCACACTGAAATTGATAGCTGCAGGGAGTGCATTCTTCACTGCACCAGCAAAAGAGCCCTTTCTCATTTAAGGGGATTCGTCCCAGAACAGTCTACTTCAACAATGCACCATGTGACCCAAGCACGGACTGTATTTCTTGTCACAAAATCAGTCGACTACATCGCAATTTGAAATTTGTTTTGAATGAAATATGTTCTACATAATAACAAGTGGTAAGACAATAAAATAGGAAATGCACTATATTCAGCAGCACATGCTGTTCATATCCTAACCTAATCTTATGATAATAAATAGCTATACAAGAGATAAGATAACACTTTATTGATCCCACATGGGGGAAATTCAAATGTTACAGTGCATAAATTGTTCAGGTCAGTTACGAAAGGTGTGAGAGTATTACAAAGTATAACCCAGAGGTCTTCAACGTTTTTGGGCCAAGGACACCTTGGCAGATAGGAACACGGAACAAGGACCCCCTGTCACATATGGTATAAGATATTTAGTTGCCGGGCCAACAACATTGTGTATGTATAAAATTATGTATAAAAAAAAAATGTATAAAAGTAATCCATTAACCAAGCCATTAAAATAATTACTGACAGATTTATATATTTATATGACATATTGTATCATGTATATTTTCTGACATTTAATTTTTTGGAAGAAAATAAGTTTGGGATCATATAGTTTGGAGGACCCCCTGCAGTATGTGGACCACCTGTTGAAGATCTCTGGTATAAACGCATATCTATAACAAAACAACAGCCCTTTGGGCAGCCGTAATAAAAATGTGACTAGTTACATCGTTGGCCCATATGACTATCAATCAGTTCCATGATATGAGTGACTGAATAAAACATCCAATAACACCAGATAAGCACATGATTATTATAGCAAATTGATTGGAACACGTCTGGACACCATATGCT
>JAODUK010000307.1:10000-24688 GCA_027564635.1 Typhlichthys eigenmanni | reverse complement strand
ACTAACCTGCAACATGATTATTATAGATAATTGATTGGAACACGTCTGGACACTATATGCTACTAACCTGCAACATGGTTATTATAGATAATTGATTGGAACACGTCTGGACACCATATGCTACTAACCTGCAACATGATTATTATAGATAATTGATTGGAACACGTCTGGACACTATATGCTACTAACCTGCAACATGATTATTATAGATAATTGATTGGAACACGTCTGGACATTATATGCTACTAACCTGCAACATGGTTATTATAGATAATTGATTGGAACACGTCTGGACACTATATGGTACTAACCTGCAACATGGTTAGCGTACAATAACTGCTCCAGGACAGCGGTTTTTCCAACTGCAGTCAGGCCACAAACCACCACTTTGCAACTTTTACCCATGATTCCTTACGCCAGAACCTGCAATATAGGATTGGCACGATGAATATGAGACAGTAGAAATATCGAACGAATTTGATGTGAAGCTTTAGCTTAGCATTAGCCTTCTGACATCAAAGTAAGTATCACAAACACATGGAGCGATACCGTACTGCAGCCCGCCTGCGACAAGAGAAAGGTAACTATATATGTATTACAAAGTTACAATATAAGTACTTAGTATTTAGTGTGGTAACATATTATTGATTACCTTCTCGTCAAACGGAAAGTACTTCCTGTTTACAGTCTGACGTCACGTCTGCAGCGTTTCAAGGGGGCGGTCCACTATCGCCCGTCAGTCACACTCACTGCACTCTATTGGAAAAATGGCGACGGCTGACAGTGATGATGTGAACATGGATCCTGACATGGAATTGCTCAGTGACGAGGAGTTAGAAAGGTATGACGGAATAAATGTCACGATGTCTTTGTCAAATCCTTTGTGGATTTACACATCTTCTTGTCAACGTATTTAAATGATTTGGTGATTCGGTTTCCCTGTCGCACAATACAAGCTACCGGTAGCGAGCTAGCAAGTTGTTTGCTAAATATAGCTACCGTATCTAGCAAATGTGTTTTGCCTGTATCGTGCATTATTTCCATGTGAACGCATTATGCGGTTGCAACAAGTCATGATTGTGCGTGGATCTGTTGATGCCATTAAAGCAGGGTGCTACCGTACAGTAGCAAAGTGTTTGATCATCACTCATACACCAGTGGTCGTGATGTAAAGGGGCTTCCAAAAAAAGCCATCGCTGTTGCCCACCATGGTGTCATATGTTCCTGGCTCGTTCTCTGCGTTGACATGAAATATCCACGTGGTGGTCGACACTTGTTGGCATGTTTAGTTAATGTTAACCATGCAGTTTCTGTGAAAGACAGTACATTTAAACAATGTTCCTAGAAACGCATTTTAAATTGTAACTTGATACTGTACCGTACTAAATCGCGTTGCACTAGTATAACAAGGATATGGTACTGTCGATGTTTTTTTCCTAACTAGTCTACTACTTGAAATAAAAAGTGAAACTACCGTCCCTATCTGTCTTTACTGTCTGTCTTTATTTACACCAGTAATAACCAGGACTCAAGATTATCATATGCATAGGCTATACTATATTTCTAAAATATAATACATATCTGGCAATGCGGGAATATGTCAAAGCATTTCGCTATTCAATGTAACTTTTGTCAGTCAATGATACATTAACATGTTATAGCATGCATCAACCGAATTATTTGTAAAGAAAAACATGTACGTTGTAGTCTAAGTGAAAATCATACTGACGCAGTTGACCTACAGGGCTTGAAATAAGCGATGTGGATTGTGAGGGTACTGCCTTGGCAAGAATGTTTAGCCTGACATTAAGGGGTTTGTTCATGTGATACCAAAGCAATTGTTTGGTATAATCTATTGGTTCAGAGAAATTGTACATTTAGCTTTGGTCTGTCTACAGAGCTGTTAGTCCTCCCCTGAGCAAAGCAGTGATTGGCGAATGGCTGTTGCAATGTTACAATCCACTAAACTACTTGCCATTTTGCGTCCAGTGGCACCAGTGGCTGTTTCAGTAGTCTTATGCATGGCATCACAAAGGCCATTGTATGACACTGCATATTCTTCATAACTGCCCGGGCTGTAATCTTACTCTAAAGCACCTTTATACAAAATCTAATGGCAGCGTATCCTTGAAAATCATTGAATTGAAACTCGATCAATATATACAATGTCCCAGTATGATTGTATGACCTGTTCCACTGCTCATGCCTGGCTGACTCCAAAGGGGAGTGGTGTGTTTCTGAGGAGATAATCTCTGAGCACACACGGGTTGATGTGTTCAACCATGATACACTTTACATAGTGTTTTAGTGAGAATAACTGAACATGTCCTGAGTTTTGATTGGTTAATTCAACATATTTCCAAAGCCAGCCCTGGTTTGGAGGCTACAACACGTTTGACTTCTGCACTAGCTAACTATGTGATACAAGTCTTTAAAATAGCCTAACGCCACAGCTCTCTTCACCTGTCCACAGCCATGTTAAGCTTGACATGCATGCAAATGTTTGTGCTGGTGTAAAGATTACATTCAAAGTAACTTAAAATCAACAGGAGCTGCTACATTTTTAAACTATATTGTGGAAGAACTAATAATTTAATAAAAACAAATAATCGATAATAATATACGAATCCCCCCCCCTCCTTGATCTTGATGCCTGTCAGTGTTTATCCATGTTAGCTAGTAGTTTATTACATGCAATGCAAGCATTCAATGTGTCCATGTTTTCTTCAGCTTGATTTTGTTAAGACTAAACTTAGTATGGTGGAAACTGTGAGATGTGTCTGAACCTGACCCTGTAAATAAAAACTTTTCTCATGTTTGGTTGCTCCCCTATAACAGTTTTATAACAACATATATTGTGTATCCCGTATGTAGCTATTTTATTTCCTCTTTCTTTACAGGGAAGCCGAGGGCTTCAAAGAACAAGGAAATGCTTATTACGTCAAGAAGGACTACAATGAAGCATTCAGTTACTATACCAAGGCCATAGGTAACTTAATCAAGAATATGTTTAAATGTGGTCCTATAGTGCCAGCCAAATGACTGATATTGATTTCATCAAACGGCAAAAGGGAAGTGAACATTTTGACTGACAAATAATAAGTTAAATGTGGTTCTCACGCAGATGTGTGTCCCAAGAATGCAAGTTACTATGGCAACCGAGCTGCAACGTTAATGATGCTGTATCGTTACCGGGAGGCCCTTGAAGATTCCCAGCAGGCAGTGCGGTTAGACGACACTTTCATGAAGGTAAAATGTGCACAACTAATTAAATCATCGTATCTTAGCACAGTGTTTCTCAAATGGGGTACGTACTGTATATCCCTATAGATACTTATAAGCTACTCGAGAGGGTACATTACCATTTTGAAAGAATAATAGTAAGTCATTATATTTTGAAAACACTCTTTCAGGGTTTTTCTGACTCAGAATGGGCCTTTGGGGAGTGAATATGCACAAAAGTAAACATGATTGGTCCACGTACAGTAAAGGCATGGACTTACCTAATGACATACATCTATACATTTTCTGGTTATTTCTGACTATTTTATCAACAAAAATGTCCATAATGCTTGAATAAATGAAACCCTATTAGCAAAGCTATTAAAAAAATATCATTTTGGTGCTGGTGAATTTTCTTTGGGGGGCATTAAAGGAGTCATTTCATGCTCTTCCTTTTTCTCAAAGCAATGTAGTTGACATGCGAGGAGATATGTTGAATTTGTAAAAAAGTGTATTCACACTCGTCGTTTATATAGGACACAATTTTTAACCGTATTTACAGGGATGTACATGTCTGCTGTTATTAGTACTCTCGGTATGCAAATGATCGCTCATGGTTTGCACACAGGGCCATTTACGGGAGGGAAAGTGCCACCTGTCTCTGGGAAATGCCATGGCTGCCAGCCGCTGCTTCCAGAAGGTTCTGGAGCTGGAGCCCGACAACAGCCAGGCACAACAGGAGGTTAGTCAGGGGCTCAGCTGGAGACGGCATGATCTGTCATCGTGTCGTTTTAATTATGCTCCAATTAGGCCGACTCTGGGCCTGCCACTGTGAACAGCACAAGTGCAAAAAGTCTAATACTGAACGCTTTAGCTGGAAATTGTCTTGGGTTACTCCAGTCTCAAAGTACAAGGCCTATGATTTCTGCCTTTTGCGGGTGGTGAGCAAGCACGGCTGCTGCAGTATTGATGATGCTGTATATGACATTATTCAATATATTAAACAGTAATTTAGCACCAAACGGTTTTCCATTTTTACACCTAGTGGTGTAATGGTGTCCTGAGCAGAGAATGACATCACACTCACTCTTTGTGTGTTATAATCTGAGGTTGTGTGTGTGTGTGCGCTTGTCCACGCACATGCACGTGTTGTTTTGAGACGCTGGTGCACTTACTGGGACATCTATTGGCATAGTCACATGGCAAGTCACAAGATCCTGCAGAGGCCAGTGGCAGCCATTAGGACTCTACCTCATGCTCGTTGACCTTCCTGCTCCATGTTCTACATTCTGTTCTCAGCTGAAAAGCGCAGAGTCCATCCTCGAGTATGAAAAGATGGCGGAGATAGGATTTGAGAAGCGTGACTTTCGAATGGTGAGTACATATTGTGGTGGTGTTTGGTCAAAGCCCTTATAGGCAAGTCTGGCCACTCAACAGCCATCTCAGTGATCCCTCCAGTAAGTAAGTAACAAGACACCTATCTGACTGTGTGGGGAGAGAGCCATGAATACACTTAGTGTCCACCGGAACAAACTAAATAAAGACATACATTTTTTCTATGAAAAGCGCCAGCCAGGGCGTTTTTCATGTAGGAAAAAAAAAGCATCTGAATCGGTTGTTATGGGAAACGCCGTAGGGCGTTTTCTTCTGAGAAGATGAACTTTTCCAGACTTTTCTCAACTGAAAAAGAAGCCCAGAGCTGCTAAATGTATATTGAGTGCCCATTGCGCTTTTTAAAAACAGTCCGCTCCATAGGGTTATAATAATGTAAAAAAAGAGACAGACAGCTTCCAAAAAGAAGTTACATCTGAAGTTTGGTGATTTTGCCCCCCCCCTCCCCCCAAACAAGTTATGTCTTTGGCACTTCTTTCATGGGGTTCCATTCTGGATTCACATAGTGTTTATAGACAGTTACAGTGTCTCTGGCGGTGCTGCGCACGGCTGATGTGTTGCTGCCCCCTGCAGGTTGTCTTCTGCATGGATCGTGCCTTGGAATCGGCCGCGGCCTGCCACAGGTTCAAGGTGCTGAAGGCTGAGTGCCTGACCCTGTTGGGGCGCTACCCTGAGGCTCAGACCGTAGCCAGGTGAGCGATCAGACGGGCCGGAGTATGTAGTAGACGTACTGCATTCATCTCAGTCAGGATCACTGTGTCAAATGGAATTTTATTAGCATGAAGTTAGTTACATTTGGAGGTTTGGCTCTGATCTGGGAGCGCCCTGCCCTTCCATGCGCATACATTAGGGGTGTAACGCTTAATCAAATCCACGGTTCGGTTCATACCGTGGTTTTTGAGCCACGATTCGGTTCATACCTCGGTGTTTGAGCAACGATTCAGTTCATATCGCGGTTTTATGTTTTTTTTCCCTTTGAGCGGTATAACCTGGCCTTGATTACCATCGTCTTGTATAAAAGTCTTATTTTTTGATGAGCATGATGGCAAAACAGACTGAATTAAAAATAACCTGGCATTTTTGGACCGTATTCATACCTTGGCGGAAATCATGGCTATATTGACATACGTCAGATAGGTTTCGTGAAAGAGCCACCCATATAAAGGTAACTGCTGCGTCGTGCCTAACCCACCTACGAAGACGACACAGTATTTGTGCATGCATACATGGAACTTTCATGCGCAAACACGCCCAACACCGGAGGTGCTTTGGCACCTTTTAGTTTGCTTTCAGTTTGCCGCGACCCTTTGGGAACACATACAAACGGTCTGAGGAGGTTGTTCTCGCTGAACTCAGGGTTACGATTTTAAATCTAACAATTGGGAATGGTTTACACACAATGTTCTTATTTTGAAGTTCAAAGCAAACGCATTTGCTACGCTTGATGTATTTGAACGCAGCCATTTGAACAATACACTTGTTCTTACCCCTGGTTGTTCAGTGACATCCTCCGTATGGACTCCACCAATGGGGACGCCCTGTATGTGCGGGGCCTGTGTCTGTACTACGAGGACTGCATAGACAAGGCGGTGCAGTTCTTCGTCCAGGCCCTCCGCATGGCCCCGGACCACGAGAAGGCCCGCCTGGCCTGCAGAGTGAGTGTTGTTCAAACAACGCAGGCGTTCATTATTGGCTAAACAAATACATGGTAAATGGATTGGACTGCATTTATCTGTAGCACTTTTCTAAAGCTACCGCGGACGTTTGAAACGATGTACACTTATTGTCTCTCTCACACACACACACACACTGTATACTGTATATTAACACACACATTCACACAGCAATGGTGATGTCCGCCATGCAAGGCGCCATCAGACCACTGGGAGCAGTTAGGTGTTTAGCCCAGGGACACTCAACGGGATTCAAACCAGACACCTTTTGATTACCTTACTTTAGTGGACAGCGGTCTGCTGTGAGCAACCAGCTGTTTGCTTTTGGCAACATAATTGTAGTTGTAAATGGTAAAATCCATAGGAGACAGACAGGTTGTGATTATTGCTGCTATGACGACGATGTTTTTTTTTAGGGTGACCATATTTTGATCATGCAAGTAGGCGTGTTCTGACGCAGTTAGCCAGCAATGTGTCCCTTACTTTACAAATGTAAAGACTGAGTCTACGATACTACATACTGTATGCCAGCTACTACCATCAGGAAGGTCGTTCAGAACACCTTTTTGTTGTATGAAAAGATTGCAAGTCTTCCATCCCTGCTGATTTTTTAATTCATATTTTTATACAGTGACAATACACATTAATCAACATTTCAATAAAAGTGCTGGTTTAGCCAGCCAGCTAATTTTAAACCGCAGTTTGAGGAATAACAATTTGATATGGTGTACACAGTGATGCAATGTCTTTCAGGGCTTTTTTTTTTTTCTCAAAAACTTTTTTATTTAAAGAGGCTTTAGTTAGACTGTAGGGTGGTGAGGCCGGTCCGACGTGTATTTCTGTTTATTTGCTTTTGTTTGGTTATTTATTTGTGTCATGTGCTGTCATGTATTTACTATTGTTGTGTTTTCTCCTACAGTTGTGAAGCACTTTGTGATTTTTATCTGTGAAATGTGCTGTATAAATACATTTTACTTACTTACTTACTTAGTTGTTTTTCTAGCATTTATTAGTGTAACATAGCTGGTGTTCTTTGTCTTCATACTGTCTTGACTATTAATTTATATTTTTTGCTCCATCTTGCCTGTCATTTAGTATAGCTTTTTCATCTCTCAAAGCTAATGTTGGTTTCTACTGTCAGATTCTAAGCGTCTTGGGTTTTTCCCAGAATGCCAAAGCACTCAAAGCCAAGAAGGAGGAAGGGAACAAGGCCTTTAAAGAAGGGAACTATGAAGACGCGTATGAGCTGTATTCTGAGGCACTGACGATAGACCCCAACAACATCAAGACTAACGCCAAACTGTACTGTAATCGGGGCACTGTAGGATCGAAGGTGAGCAGAGAACATGTCAAGGATTTTGTTCCGTCTCAAACCTAAACTATTGTGTAACCTTGGTTTCAACCACACTGGAAATTCCAGACAGACTATGTGAGCATGTCCCTTGACAAGCACCCCGAACATTGTCTTTGTACAGACTGAACTGACTGACTGACATGCATGTTTTGACAAACTATGACAAACTACTTCATAGATTAGCAATGGCACCCAAAGGCCTAGTGTAGAGAACTTATTTGTTGCGATCTGCACATGACATTGTGCATTGTCATCGAGTGAACGAATTATCTCTTCCTGAATCTCTTCCTAATGCAACTTTTTTTTTTTTTTTTTTTTTCTTTCCCGCAGCTTAAAAAACTAGAGCAAGCTATTGAAGACTGCACAAAAGCTATTCAGCTGGATGAGACCTATATCAAGGCCTATTTACGGAGAGCTCAATGGTACCATCTAGGGAGCTTTCTTCTGATTCTTTCTTTTTAAGTCTAACCTCATGATACCACCCTGATCTTGCGAGCTACAGTTTGACTTTGCCGTGAGCTACCAGTCTGGAACCCCTCAGTTGAATAAGCGTTCGCCATGATATACATACAATTGGACTTCATGCCTTTATCTCACCCAATCAGAAGGTTCAAAATCACAACGGTGCAAAATTAAAACGTACGTTGTAAACTGATGTCATCTTGGTTAAAAACTTCAGGCCAATCAGATTGTTCACTACACGCCGGGCAAGCGCTTTTGCACTGTGGTTGGTTGCAGAACGGTACTCACGTCCAAATGAAATTGGTAGCTCGTAAGATCAGGATGCCCTCACGACGTTAGCATTAAGTCGGCCTTGTGCCTTCCGTCACCATGACGCCTGCCTGCGTGTGCTTGCTGCGTCGCAGCTACATGGAGACGGAGCAGTACGAGGAGGCTGTCCGGGACTACGAGAAGGTCTACCAGACGGAGAAAACTAAAGGTGTGTTGGGTAGACCTGACCGCGACGCAATGCAGCATGGCCTAGTTGTTACTACCCTAGTCTCAGCTTCTTCCATCCTAGCACCACGTTACATAAGCTACTCTGTGCTGAACTGATTCATACACCCCTGTAAGCTCGACACGGGACTTTAGGGAAGTGATACTGTCCATATTCCATTGGCTGTTAGCATTGTCACTCAAAAGTATGTATACATAATTTCCGGTGAGACAATAGCGCACTGCTTTATTTACTAATTTAGCATTTAAATGTTTATTTATTATTTATTTTAATCAGTAATTGTAGTAATTGTGCCTAATAATGTAACAGAGTCCTGTTTAGTTTTCCTCTCATCCCCGCGGCCGGCTGAACTAGGCTTGCCTAGTTTTTACTGGTTTCATCTCAGGAAGGAAGATTAGCTCTGGTCATCGCACATTAGCCAGCCTTTACTCAAGTAAAGGCTGGCTCTGCGAGACTACCCGCGGCTGTCACACCTCCTGTCTGTCCTGCTCCTTGTGCAGAGCACAAGCAGCTCCTGAAGAGCGCCCAGCTGGAGCTGAAGAAGAGCAAGAGGAAAGACTACTACAAGTTGCTGGGCGTGGACAAGAACGCCACCGAGGACGAGATCAAGAAGGCATACCGCAAGAGGGCCCTCATGCACCATCCAGGTATCACGTCGCTCTTAAAGGTGTAGGCGGGGATGCCAGAGAAAGCTCCTTGTTGACGTTTGAGCAACACCTCTCGCTCCAGTGCCATAGGGTGGGCCATTATTAGCTCCGCCCATCCTGCCCCCCACCACATTGGACATGCGTTTCCTAGGCCGGGATAGTGTTTTGTGGTGCGGTCTGCAGATATGAGATATTCGCTAAATTTGAACAAAAGTGAATTGTCTTCCAATCTCTCTTTTTAAGTGCATGGTCTCATATGTAGTCCCATTGTGTTTCTAGCACCCCTACAAATGTCTCTGTCTTGGATATTATGTAGTTTTATACATCAGGAAGTTACTATGGTAACAGACATACCACCTTCATCCTAGTGGGCTTTCTGACATTGCAGTGAAAATAGCACAAAATTGTCAAATCAGTGGCTGCCATTTTTTCATGCTGTCCGCTGGAGTTTTAAAGCAGTAGTGAGCTTGTGTTAGACCCCTGACTTGTATCCTGCTTGCCTCCCGAAAGAGAACACATTTTGAGTATTGGTGTCGAGGTTGTAAAAATAACATCTGCCACTAGATGTCACACTGCACCAAGCACCAGCATCTCTGACCAACACACATACTTCTCAGTACGGTTATTATTACTCCACTATATACTTGCATTGAAAGGTTTGCTGCAATATTAATGTTTAATATGAGAGAGGGAGGGACTGGAGACCCTTTTTAACATGCAGAATGTACTTCCGTCCAGCTTAACACCCCCCCACCCCGTGTTTCAGACCGTCACAGTGGAGCCAGTCCTGAAGTACAGAAGGAAGAGGAAAGGAAGTTTAAGGAGGTGGGCGAGGCCTTCACGGTGCTCTCGGACCCCAAGAAGAAGTCTCGCTACGACAGCGGGCAGGATCTGGAGGATGAGGGCATGAATATGGGAGGTCAGCACAGGACCAACATTAAATACCACAAACCACAACATTTTAATAAAGGGGTTTTTTGTTCTCATTGATATACTGCTTGAATGGATTAACCTTACACACCAGAGATCTGTGTCTGTTGGGCACATCCATCTGGGGAGCCTTTTAAAGCAGTTGACACTGTTTTAAAAGGGTGGCACTTTCAAACAAATACTTCACAGGTGATTGGACGAACCTGTGAACCAGCAATGCCTGTTGTTAAAACCACTCTTGGAGTAGCAAAAGTCTGGAGAAGAGTGAAAACATATTTTTCATCTAATAAATTCTAATGAAACTGATGCTATATTGCATCATCTATATTAACCCCTATAGCCCGCCAGAGTTTTATTTTCTAGTTTGTTTCAAGTCTTCTTCACATTTAAATCACGCCCATAGCTAACAGCACAGCGATGATTGGCTACACACCTGAAACACGATTTCCAAGCTCTCCAGTCTGCTTCTCGAGGGGAAGTCAAACTGAAGTTTATGAGATCAGAATGGTCTTGTGAGGCTATGAATGTATTTGGTTATGCTAAAACCATCTGCTTTCTTGTTTATTACCAGACTTTGATGCAAACAACATTTTCAAGGCATTCTTTGGAGGCCCGGGAGGCTTTAGTTTCGAAGGAAATGCTTGTATGTATCGAAAACTGCAGTTTCTATTTATATTTTCCACCATACACATTTTTCCAATTCACTAAATTCATTCTCAATTTCCTCATTAACAAGATTTCTTTTTTTGTTTGTTGTTATAATTTCAGCATCTGGACCAGGAAACTTTTTTTTCCAGTTTGGTTAGTCACAGGACCCCTCTACTTCAAAAGGATTCTACATCTGGCCTCTGTTAAACAATTAAAAACTCCAATCCCTCCTTTATTTACCATATCTAACCGGTTGACAGTCAGAATATTGTCTATGCTCGTGTCTAAAGGAATACTACCCAATGACAACATGCAGCAAATGAATAATCCATGTAGAAAGGGTGACAGGACTGCTCGATCAGGCGAGTTGGCGGTACCATTACTGGTTTTGGTTTTAATGTTTCATGAGGAAGACATTTTGAAAGCCAGTAATGATTGACCTACAGCACATTTGTATGTGTGAGAGAGAGAGTGAGTGAGTATGAGTGAACAAATTGACTAACAAGAGTTCTGGGGTCCAGAGAGCAACCCTTGTGCAGCTTGTGGTATCGGGACTTTCGGGGACCCCTGCCAGGATGTGAGAACACGGGGAAACCTCAGATGCGACAGAGCATCAATAAAGTTTGGTCCCCTCACACTGAAGCACCGAGGAAGCATTTCCCCGCATGACATCAAATCCCTTGCCCGGTGATTTTCTTATTTTTTTTTTTTTTTTATAAAACATGAGCAATGAACCAGAGGCAACCTTCAGGTAACTCTTGTCGGGCGATAGAGAACTTGGCTGATATGGATGATATCTCAATGAATGCTGCCTCCTTGTCATCAAGCCAATAAGGGACTTTATTTTTATCCCCCCCCCCCCCCCCTCATTTTTAAATAAATACTCAAGGCGCTGGAACTTGTAGGCGTACGTCCTGGTAGGATTATGGCACTGAAGCTCACTACTCACTGTCACACTCCAGATCTCCCCATACATTACCTTTTATGACGGTTTGTTTCGATGTTGCCATATTCACCATTGCTGCATTGCACATTTTACTTGAAAATGTAGTGTTGGATTTGTGACGACAGTTAATCCAATTTTTTTCCTGTTGCTTTTTTTTTTTTTTAATGAATATTTATTGTAAATTTGCTGTCTGATAGCGCTCTTGACTGAAAATGAGGATGCTGTTCGTAGATTAAAAGGCCACAATGTCAGCTCTAATGTGTTTTTTGCTTGATGCAAGCTGAAAGACAGGAAAATACTGTTTATCTATTGGCATTGTATACTATTGGCCATGTCCATCTGCTATCCAGCGTATTAAAGTTATGGTGCAGTTGATACAGAATTGCATCCTCATTTTTGTCCCTTAGCTTATTTCTTAAGGAGAAATGCCAGCCTTCTGTTAAATATGGGAAGTTATTGAACTTGTAAATAAAGTTGGCCTCAAGATGTATTGTTATACTTGACCGTGGATTAGTTGGACTATGTAACCAAAACTACTAGAGGCTTTTTTTGAATTCAGTAATTTTTAAACAAATCGGATCAGTTCTGAATTTGCTGGGGATATTCTTAACTGCACGATAGGTGCTGTTACGTCATCATAGGTTAGGTATTAGGCTAGACCATATAGCTAAGACGTGTATGTTTGATCTATACTAGGGTTTTGGGGGGGGAAAGCTAACATAATATACAATCTATACTGTAGACAACGGTCTACATAATATATTTTCCAGCCACATTTACCATAGTATTATTTGTAAGTACTGAAGCCCTTTCAGTTAGTTTAATAAGGCCGAGCTCAGGTCGCCGAGCTCCCGGCAGAGAAGGAAGGTCTGCAACAGGCTGGTGTCTGCAAATGACCAGCTAAAATCCTTCCAGGAGGGGTGCGGTTGTGTTGGGGGGAATGCTGCCTTCAAACCCACCTACCCACCACCACCAGTGCCCTACAAGATGGCGCTTCTTGATGTGCACCACCCCCGGGACGAAGCCCCAGCTTGCAAAGACCATCAAGGCCTCTCTGGAGTGAAGCATACTGCCAGGCCAGTGCAGTCAGAGGAGGCCACAACTGAAGTTGAAGCAGCGTCAGAGGGCCTGTCTTCTGCTGGAGAGCAAGGTGAGTGTCCACTCCAATGTATGTCATTTGTAATACTGTTGGTTTGTTTTTGTTGGCAGCTGTTTTGCTTAAAATACAGATTAGGCAACCCGTGCATTTGAATGCAGGTCTTCTCTGCATTTCGGTTTCCCGGGTTCATACAATTTGAATTTATTTATATGTATTTTTTGGAATATGGTCCATGAAGCCAACGCTACAATTTTATACCCAATGGGAAATGTTACCATTTGATGGTTTGAAACTGTAAAAGTAAGCCACAAAAACAGTTGTCAGTTTATTGGATGAACCGTCTGGTTGTTTTCTCTGTTGGAAAACCTAAACCACGCCCTTAAAACTATCAATACAACGCTGATTAATAAGATCAGTTCTTACTCGGACACATTTGCAATGGTTCCTAGGCTTTCCGGACTAATTCTCGCGGCAACGTTACACTGAAAGATCAGGATGGTCTTGCAAGGCTAACAAAAATGACCAAGGGACTACCTTTATTTCAAGTTTTGCAACTACTTTAGAATGCCACATGTGTAATACAGGCATGAAGGCAAGGATTGGTTACAACCCAGAAAAACACTTGTGGATGTAACAATTGGACTAATACAGTGAATATGCAATGGTCACATTTACAGATACTTCAGTAAAATCCGTTCTTATACAGTTTTGTTATTCTGTTTGTTTTGACTTCTGAACTGAATATCAGCAGATTTTACTTAATTTAACAGCCTCATGCAGTATGTGACGCCACTATATCAATTACATTAATATAAGTTAATTATAAAAGACACTTCGGTGTTTCTTTACACATTTAAAATAATTGTTTTTCATATAAGAACATTTAACTTAATTCTTATCGTAATACACTGTTCCTCCTTTCATGTTCGATGGCGTTTTACTAATTTAATACATATTTGACATCAGATAAATATCAGCCACTATCAGACACAATGTTATAATGTCTTTTGTCCAATTGAAGAAAACAAACATACCACACCTGTGGTAAATGTCCATGAATCAGAGAGGTGTGTCTGTCCTGCCAGAGTGTAGTCTATTTCTGGTTACTCATTACAGTCCACCTTCAGTCTCATAAACAGATAACACCGTAACATGTAAGCAATCCTTCAAGGAGTCCTAAAGGAACCTAGACTTGTGATTTCACCTCTTATCCGTTGGAAGGCATATACTGTGTTTTCTCTGTGGAATAGAATGCAAAATGGCAATCCAAGAACCATCAAAATGTAAGTGCTCTTTCCTCACATCCTCAAAATGGAAATAATTTTCACATTGGAAACGAATAACTATCATATTTATGATATACTCTACTATCTACTACTTCCTTATCATATGCAGGCACCATACAGTATGCTGTAACACACAAAATATGCCTATTCATGAATGTATAGCTATGTGTATTATACAGTATTATACCTTTGTTAATTTTATTTTTTTTTCAATGTGTGTTATTCAGAAAATTCCTATATTTAAAAGTGTTAGCAACACAGTAGTAACTTGTTTGTAAGTGTTACTACAAGTTTTAAAAATTACACTGAAAGATATTGCTTCTTAAATTGTTCAGGGTATTACACTGGCCCAGGATAGTGGTAGTACTGTAGAAGTAATACTAATACACTTTATTTATATAATATAGCACCTTTCATACATGAGTTGCAGCTCACTCAAAGTGCTTGATGTATGATCCAACATCTTAATTCATAAGTATATTCCCCGGGAACCTGGGGATATTTAAAACTCATGAATTGAGTTAGATTTTGAG
>JAODUK010000307.1:2500-5000 GCA_027564635.1 Typhlichthys eigenmanni | reverse complement strand
GCGGGACCGTCTACGGCAGGACGCTGACCGTGGTGGACACCCCAGGCTGGCTGATGGCGGTGACCCCTGACCTCCTCCTGCCTCCTCCTCCTCCCCATGACCATTCCACCACCATCACAGTGCTCCTCCTGGTGGTCAACGGCAGCGCCTCCTTCGGCCGGTTGCTCGCGGAGGCGGCGGAGCGGCAGGTGCTGGCGCTGGGAGGGGGAGGAGGCGAGGAGGAGGCGGTGCGCTGGTGGTGGAGGAGGAGGACCATTGTGCTGTTCAGCCATGGCGACTGCCTGGGGGACCCCGCCGACCTGGAGGAGCGCGTGGAGAGCGAGGGCGGGCCGCTGTGCACATTGGTGGAGCGCTGCGGGAACAGGTACCACGTCCTGGACAACAGGCGCCGTCATGGCGGCGACAACGACGATGACACTGCTGGTGCCCAGGTATGCCAGCTGCTGAGCCAGATGGAGGAGATGCTGGAGGAGGAGGAGGACGAGGAGGGGCTGACTGCCCGACAGACAGGTGCTTTGGAGGGGAAGGATATCCCTGTGACACACCGGCAGAAGGTGCACGCAGGCCTGAGAGGTAATTCTGAGGACGCCGGACAAAGTGATGGACGTAACCAGCTGCACCAGGACAGTAAGTATAGTGTAAAGACTGGGTCATGTTTACACTCTAAACACTGACTAATGTTTACACTGTAAACACTGTGGATCATTTTTACATGGTAAACACTGACTAATGGTTACACTGTAAACACTGTGGATAATTTTTCATGGTAAAGACTGTGGATCATGTTTACATTGTAAACACTGATTAATGTTTACACTGTAAAAACTGTATCAAGTGTACACTGTAAACACTGGATCACGTTTACATGGTAAACAATGTGGATAGTGACTACACTCTAAACACTGTGGATCACGTTTACACTGTAAACACTGGATAGTATGAATGGAAAAACATTATTTACAGTAATTGCACTGTAAATACTGAACATGTTTTTTTTATGTAAATACTGTTTAGAAAATGCATTACAATGCAAGATGTCCTTGAATGTTTCAAAATGCGTCCTGAAATAAAATGTGTTTGCATTGCACTTAAATACTGTGTATATAATGAATAACATTTGTAAATACTATAAATAATTTTGTAAATAATGTTCTAAATACCGTTCTTGTAAATAATGTTCTAGATACAATTTTTGTAAATATCATTCTAAATACCATTCTATTAAATGGTGTTCTAAATAGCATATTTGTAAATATAGTTCTAAATACCATTCCTGTAAATGTTCTAAATAGCCTATTTGTAAATGTGGTATTTCCAGTAAATATGTTTCTATCTTTCCAGACCCTTCTGCCACCAATGAGCTGTGCTTGCTAGGTGCTAATGTACTCTATGTATGTCCACTTGTCGCTGCAGCAGTTGTGGGCGCCGCTTCCGCTAGCCTCACATCACAAGCCTATGATGCGAGCACCGCCGCCGGTGGCAGGTTACAGCGGACGCAAGGAGGAAGGGCGGCTGCGGCGTCTTGCGTTACCACCCCGGACGCAGGGAGCTTCACCTCGCCCGGCAACGGTGGCGTCGTAGTAATAGCAGCAGCAGCAGCAGCCCTCCCCTTCCTTCTCCATGGTTACGAGGGCGGGCCCTGGAGCCGGGACTTGGGTGGCAGCCGACCAATGGGGCTAAATCTGCCTTCCTGGTTCCCAGCAACGGGCTCCCCAGCAACGGGCTCCCCAAGACATCCGGCGGTGGTCTGGAAGTTCCCTGGAGTCCAGCTGGAGGAGGGGGACGGGGCAGTTGTTGGGGTACAGTCCCTCTGCCAGCCGGCCCTGAGGAAGAGGACCTTCAAGAAGCTCGGCCAATCGGCAGGGCTGCAGGATTTCATCGACCAATGGGGCGACAGTAACCTTCAGGAGCTGGAGGCCTTCATCGACGCCTACTTCGACATGGTGCGGCAGCAAGCTATGGGGTGGGCCGACGATCACCACGACGACCACCACCCCTGCCCCCTGGAGGTGATTCCCCCCTACCCATCAGAGGCGGAGCAGCTCGGCCGAGAGGCGCCGCTGGCGTCCATTGAGAGGCAGCTGTCTAAGCTGGACCTCCTGGAGGAGATCCAGAGGGACCTGGCGGAGGTGAAGAGGCATTTACGGCCACGCCACAGGGCCGTGCGTGATCACTGGGACGCAGATGTGGAACGTCTGCGACCACAACAAGAGGATTGAGAGTGGAATGTTGTGGTATAATTATCTATTCATGCATTAATTTGGTCTAGCTGCGTGATTATATTGTTCCACAATGGGGAGCCATTGAATTGGCCTTGAAGAACAAATGTACACCATTTGGGAGTAGATGCTTTTCTTTTTTCTTTACACAGTGGCTTTTAGCACATACTAAAAATGGATCACGTTTGCTTTTTATTTTACTATGCTGAAATATCTTTTAAAAAAATCACAATTCCTTACTGATTCGAATAATGCAGAGAGGAGGAAAAATACCTCAGGCA
>JAODUK010000306.1:0-13844 GCA_027564635.1 Typhlichthys eigenmanni | reverse complement strand
GTAGGAAAATAGCCAGTTCAGAATCGCTCTGACTCCTTCAAATCACGTAGTTCTTGCCATTGCTGAAAAGCTACACCCATGTTGATTCTCGTTTTAGCCCTGGTTCTGTCGGCTAACTTTTTTTTTTTCCATCTTTTCGTTTTCAGTCTCTCTTTTCTTTCTTTGATGTGTAGGCTGTAGATGGTAATGGTGGAATCTTTACTTTACTTGCTTGCTGATCAGCCATAGCGATGTGCGCACTGAAAACATTCCCTAGCTACACATTTGCAGTGTACGCACGTTCACGTGATTGACAGGCAAGACAGATTCGCCGGAACAATCAGGGAAAGGAGGATCTGATTGGTCCGAGACTCTCAGGTAGCAGGTAAAACATTAAACTTAATTTATAGAGGCGGGAGCTATCAACCAGGGCAGATATTCTCACTGGGGACTTTACTCACTGATAGCTGATGGATGTCCATGACATTTTTAAGAAATTATACTACATTTATAGCTCTAAAATACTACTTACAGCCACTTTAAATCGTACATTTTTCCAAACCATAACCAAGAAATATTAATTAAAATGCAATGTTTATTCAAGAGCCGGATGGTTCTATTGCTTTAATTCAGTATTTCTGATTACTTGTCGTGTGTATGCCATACATAACACAGCTGGCTGCACATCAGACTATTACAGCAAGCAAAGCAACCCTTAAGCAATAGTAAGTACTGTTTGCCAAAAGAATTAGCTGTGTATTAGCTCTAATAAAAAATAAAACCTAAGCATGTCAAAGTTACGTTGGTTACACATGTGCATGGAAGAAAAGCAGAAATGTACTGTATGTACTGTGATTGTTTTGTATTGGTTCTAATCAATATTTTGGAATAATGTACCAATAATGGCACTGATGTTTTGTTAAATAAGGACACTTGAGATCTGTTTACAATAGAAAATTATTTTGTGATTACTTCTTTGTGGACTAGCGTTACAAAAAACAAAAAACAATCTAAAGCAGCTACACCAGTTTGAGTTGTTTTCCTGTATAAAGCTTAATCTTTTTTGTATTAATATTGGAAAAAGTGAATGTGCTGATTATTTTCAGCTGATTTTGGAACCATGTTGTGAGGGGCAGGGTAACATTTGCAGGGTCGAAATCTTCCCCAAGCAACCACAGTAACAACTCCTGGGGTAAATCAGAAGAAATTGTCCTCCTTTCTTATCTCTTAAGTTTCTTTGCTCAGATGGGGGGCAGAGCTCCCGGTACTCTGCATTTCTGTGAGCAAATGCCAGATAAAATCCAATAAAGTCTGTATTATGCTAAAAAGATCAGCTCAAGGTTAAGTGTGTATTATTTTCACCAGGAAATGCACCTACTCCACCAACAAGCTTGTATGGAATGAACATTTCATGATGAGAACAGGATATTTGTTCCTTGAGAGCTTGCAATCTTCTGCTGTGGACTGCAATGCATTAGCTAATCTCCTTTTTTTTTTTGTTTTCCTCCATATGAATCAGTGTGTACGTTTGGATGTATATTGTTGGTGGAATTGGTTCTTACTCTGTGAATTCCACAGGCTTCCCTGTAAACTGTTTGCATTTCACGGCATGGATGTTTGTTCAGTGTCAGAGGATGGTTTGTATACTTGGGAGCAAAGCAAAAGAGCTGGAGAAGGGAGGGATCTCATGCTTGTGGTGTTTCATTGGTCTCATGATAGTTTCCTGGTTTGAGGTCTTTTTAGTACGGAGAAAAAGCAGAGACAGAGGGTGTCAATACTCCTGAGGTGGACAGCAAAGCTTATTTAGCGAAGGGGTGACTGGCGGCCCCACAACATGCCAGCAGAATGACAATTAGGCCATCAAAAATACAGTATGTCGGCCCTGCAAACATTTGACATGTACTGTAGTTCCAGCAAAACTGTTTGACATTGTTAGGCTTTATTATAAACTGGTCACTCAATCTCCGTTGCTACTTAAATATATAAACCATACGCTGAAAACACATCTCTCACTCCTGCAATACAGGCAACAATGGCCCAGTGGGTAGCACTGTGGCCTCACAGCTAGAAGGTCCTGAAGTCGAATCCTGGTCGTCACAGCCTTTCCATGTGGAGTTTGCATGTTTTCCCCGTGTCTGTGTGGGGGTGCTCTGGCTACCCCATTATCAAAAAACATGTTATGATCATTCTCCAGTCAGTGCCATGTGACCAGTGACACTGGCCTCTACCTGGAGTTGGTCCCTGGGCGCTACACAGCGGCTGCCCACTGCTCCCTTGAGGGATGGGCTAAATGCAGATTTAGCTACGTGTATGTCACAATAAAAGCCCTTTAGTGCAGTAAAGCACTAGTCTCTCAGATCTCCCTCCCCTCTGTCATCTTGAGGCATCTATCAGTTTGGCTGTAGTGTAGATGGGTATAGAGCTGATGGGTCAGGGCTGCAGTCAGGGGCTCTCTCTCACGCTCTTTGGCATGCACGCACACACACACACACACACACGACATACACGCTCTCACACACAGAGAGAGGCAGCTCTGTTCACACATGGCGTTCTCTCCCCATCTGCCTCCATGGCTCTTGGTCGGTTGCCGTGGTGATTTTTGAGAAGTTGTCAAAAGTCAGACGAGAAGTGTAAATGCTGAATGGTGTCACTGTTGGAATATTGGGAAGTTGGTTGCTTCCTCATTGCAAGCTATTTTCTGATAGCACTGAGGTTTGTGAGGTTTCTGTGTGTAGGGGACATGTCTAGGTGAACTGAACGTAGATGTGGAGACCCAGAAGAGATGTTAACATTTCCAGTGAGAGCAGAGGAAATAGTCAAAGTTGGATGTGCGCTGCTGCAGATGTCTGCCCCACGTCCCTGTCTATGTTGGACACGGCAGTCCTCAAGAGTGGACGCCTGGAAGGGGAGGGGTAGAGAAGGGTATGAGACTATCAGACGTGGTCTCTGAGCTTCATAGCAAAACAATGTTTTGAAACGCTACAGGAGTTTGTATTGTCATGGAAACTCCACACACAATTTGAAATCCGCGTGTCCCTTTTAGTGTAGATGCAACAGTGCAAACCAAAATCTTATCAAGCGGCAAAGACCTTTTGCTTATTTACCAGCAGTCGTGTTTTATGTAGATATTGTCTTGCTTATGTTTTTAATAGCTTTTTGTTATTTAGCCACAAAGTGTTGAAAACGAGGAACAAGTAACAGGAAATGAACCAATTCCAACGCATCTCTTTGTGAAAGTGTTGTGTATAGTGTAGTGCACAAATATCTAGTGCGTGCTGGGCAATCAGATAATTATCCAATCAATGTAGCTCATAACGGAGCCTTCCACTCCACACAGCTGAATGGACAGGCTTAAGTATGATGAAGTTACATAATTACGCTTTTAATTTGGCTGTGGAAGACATGCACTGAAACCAAGGTGGCTAGTGAGCAGTTTATTTAAGATGCTTACGTGCACTGCACAACGTGTGTGTGTGTGTGTGTGTGTGTCACACTTTTTTTTTAAAGCGCGTTTCGCTGTCTGCTGTCACTTTCGATAGCTTAGTTTGTCCTATTTCCTTTTTATGGGCAGTTTTGTGCCATACCATCCCACGTATAGGAGGTCCACGCTCATGTATTACTACTGTGTCTGTTGTGGTTAAAAGGCTTACTATCACTCAGACCTAATCCCTGGCCTGCCGACATTCAGGCCAGGGATGTTGTAATATATACAACACTGGAGAGGGTTTAGAGGACAGTTTAGAAATCAAGCTGCTCTGTGTCCCCTGAGTAAAAAAATATATCCCTGCCCATTTCCTAAGACCACCTTCTCATTCTCTTTGCAGTTCAGTGCTCTTTAGACTGACTCTTCTTTCCTCCAATCTCAGCTGCATGATGTTTTACAAGAAGACTTGATTCATTTGACTGTTATTATTATAATGCTGTTTGCCCCCTACCTCGCGGAATAGTGCCAAGGACATTTCCTTGCCTTCTCTCACTTGCTCCAGACCTTAGTGGGTGTCTCATCAGAGATAAGTTTTCCTATTGCCTGGACTGTCCTTTAATGTGTGTAGTGCATTATACAGTGTACACACACAGGGTATACAGTCTGCGCAGGTTACTTAAGCAGGCGAGGCTGGAGCCATTATTCAGAGCTGATAAATCGTGTCCTTTGGCTTCTATTTGAACAGCAGATGGATATGAGTGGGCTGTGTGCGCGCCGAAGGTCTGAGAGTGCTCTGCTGCATCACCGACTAGAGGAGCGTGGCTGAAACAGCTGCTCGTATGAAAATAGATGCACATTATGATAATTATTTTTGATTAATCTAATTAGTTTATTTATTTTTTTATCATCATACAATTATGTTGGTTTTTCAGCATGTTGTGTTACTGTATCTTTTATCTCCAAAGCTGGTGGGAAGCAGGAGAGAGGAATGATGGATATATTAAATGTGATCACATGAGCACAGCTTGGGTTCGTCTTTGTTTTATTTTAAATAATTGCATAGAAAGTGAAAGCACAAAGCTAAAATGTACAGTGTGACATTATATATATATATAAATTAACATGGGCTTGTTTTTGGGAAGTAAGGTTTACAGTCAGTGTACTTCCCCCTTGGTCAGTTTCTTGGCATCTGTTGTAGTGATTCCCGTTGTTGATAAAACAAAGAAATACACCTTGCATCAGAACTAACGGAAATTGTGTAAAGCACTCTTGCACAGTGTGTAATTTCATGTAGGTCTACAAATGTTGGTCTACAGACACAGAGAAAGGTATTTCCAGTTAATTTGGCTGAGCACAACCATGGCGAAACTTGAACAAAATGACTGGACCAATCAAGATTGAGTTTAAGATCGGTGAAAGTAAATACATTTAGTTTAATATCAGTGAAAGTAAATTGAAAGTGCCTACTTTTAGCAGGGAACTGTGGTACGTACCCCTAAGTGCTGGATATTTCTTGAATTTCCAGGCATTGTAGTGCTCTCGAGAACGCAATGGCCTTGGTGTTCTTTGTTGTGCCACTGCTGCAGAACATGGGCTTCTCTGCACTGTGGCCCACAATATCCCCAAGACAAATGAACTACACACATTTTACGTTTTACCAACCTTTTTTTAAGAACAAAAACATTTAGTTTAGAGACTGCTATACCCTGTCTGAGGGGAAAGTGAGTGGACATGGCCGACCTTGTCGCAGCGTATTCACTCTCATCCACGTACTGTATGTCCCCAGAGGGAGGTAGAGGGAGGAAAAGGGAGAAAAATGGCAGCAGAAAGGTGAGCGATGGTGGAAGCCCCTTCAGAGAGATGGAAAATCAAATCACAATTCAAATAGGGGGGGTTAGAGGAAGCAGAATGAGAGGAATACTAATGAGGATGCTTTAAATATATTGAATGGCAGATGGGGAGTAATGAGAACAGGCGTGCGGACTGGTGGTGGGAATCTGGAGCCAATAGTAGCATTATTTCGAATGACTGGCTACCAGCCCAGTGGCGTGTATTGCAGGGCATGATGTAATGTCTCACTGCCGAAAGGGACAACAGAAATAACCGACGAGAGATGGGAGGATGCAAATGCGTGCAGTCTTTGGCAAGGCAAACTATGTATTGCCGTGGCGTCGTTTCACTTGACTGTCTTAAACTCTCCATGTGTTTTTTTTTGGGGGGGGGGGGGCTGACTGTGGTGATTCCTCAAGATTTGGTTGTGGGGATCGTGTCTCCAACCTACAGGCCTACAAAGAGATGATAAGACTAGCTGTAACTGCTCTTGCCTTAACCCCATGGGTTACCACCATGACTGACAACTCATAGAAGGCTATGGCATACGTTCTAAGAGCCTATAGCAAGACCTGTGAATATCTGATATACACATGCAGTTACTCAGCAGTTACCAAATGTGCCAAGCAATCGTCTCCTGTAGAAGGCTTAGAATCTTAAAAATGAATCAATAAATGTGTTTTTATATTCAGTGATAGTCTACAGATTTTATTTTTCAGTTCTGACATCTTCTCTTAGCTAGACCTATGGGTTCACTGAATGGAGCAGTGAAAGCCCCTGGGGAAAATGCCTTGCTAAGATAAATGGAGGTGCTGTGAGGAGAGTGTATGTGCGGGGCTAGATTTGGTATGGTTCTTCAGCCTCTGTGCTGCAGACTCTTGTTTGAGACACTACCTTTAGCTGAGTGGTGTCTAGTTTCGTTTCAGTCATTAATTAGCCTACTTCTAGCTTGGTATCTGTATGTCCATGCAGACCACGCTTTGTAAAACTCCTGGCTGACTCGCTCTACACCGTGGACATTGTGTTGGCATACAATGCAATGAATGCATTCCGTTTTTCAGATCTGCTCTCCAGGCTCTCACTGCAGGCGTTGACATTCTGTGTAATTACACTTTGATGGACGTGCATTTATGCGGTCTATGTCTACCCGCATGTACGAGGCGGTGTGTAGGCGTTTTATCTTGATCTTGCATTGTGCTTTTGTTCTGTACGTTATGGGTGAGATATGAAAAACCAGAGACTATTACCTGCCTTCTGATTCCAACTGCACCAGCGAGTTGTTTCTCCGGTTTCAACCTGTACCAAACATTCCTGTTTACGTGATGACTGCCATAACTGTGTTTCACTGGGACTTTTTACTCAAAGTGTAAAAGATGAACTGGGCAAAAGATATCCACCAACTGCTCACACTCATCTCTGCATATTTAAGCAGACTAGCCAGGTATGACGCTGTTTTCTCCCACTGTAGGGGTCATGTATTTTGGCCTTTCCATTGGCCAAGTGTGTAGGTTTCAAAATGTAGCTTTACATCCTCTTCTGTAAAAGTCTACATAATGCAGCAAGAGGCATGTTTGCTTAAGATGATCAGTTCACTTAGGACGGAAACTTTGAGATTAATGTATTGCATTTAGATAGATTTAGATAAAAAAAGCATTGATTTAACTTCTACTGTATAGTTAAAGTTAAGATGAATGTCAAGATTTCATAAGATTTCTTAAAAGTGGGGTAGATTAACCTGGACCAACTTATTGCCTTCAGCCTTCTACACATGTCTTACAAAGATAACCACCCAGCAACAATAATACACAAACTGTTAATTCAAATGTATTATATAGAAGTTTGAACACTCTTCTTACCAGTGCATTGTACCTACTAGGGATGGGCACGGAGCCGGAGAATGGTAATGGTAAATGGACTGCATTTATATAGTGGTTTAATCCAAAGCGCTTTACGATATTTTGCCCCACGTTCACCCATTCACACACACATTCATACACCGATGGGGATTGCTGCCATGCAAGGTGCGACCAACCACCGGGAGCAGTTAGGGGGAAGGGGGTTAGGCATCTTGCTCAAGGATGCTAACAGGTAGGTCAACACCGGGGGTCGAACCCACAACCTTCCGGCTGGGAGCCTGTCAAGTTCTGCATTTGATTTAATCTCTTGCAGAGCTATTTCCTAACAGAGCTACCCCATGAACTGTATAGCATTAACAGTTTACATCAGCAGTGTAGTCCAATTAGACACATCATTTGCACGTGTAGCTATGCCAGGGACAACCAGCTTTTTTTGGGGACAAAATAAATGTTTTGGCACCACAAAGTATTGCTGGTGTCATGTTTTTTGTGACAAGGGGAGCGAGAGAGAAGGTGAAAATGAGAGCTTTGACTTTTGTAGCTTATTCAGCAGCACTGATTTAACCGTGATGTGATAAAGCTAAAGACTTCTATCTCCCAACTCTCCTGAGACAGACTGGGCTCAGGAACAGTACTGTGTGTGTGTGTGTGTTGGCATGAGCAATGCCTGATTTGCATGCATTCCCTGTTATATCTCATACATGGCTGATTATTATGTGTACACTACTTACTGTTGGTGGTTGCCAGTAGTCATAAACCCAGTTGAAATTACCTGTAAATAGTAGGCGAAAATAGAGAAGCAAAAGCAGAGCGCTGGCTAGTTAACCTGATACGGTTTGCTGAACACAACCATCTGGAAAGCCATCCATTGAAACTGTTTAGAAAATGGCTGACAATTAAAAAAAAAATACTTAGTGGGTGTAGTTTAATTGACGATGATTGTTTATCACTGTCGGTTAACGTCACATTTACTGTAGGCTTGTAGCTGCCAATTAGCAGTAGTTCCCCCTTCTTAATGTACTAGGTAACGGCGCTGAATCTGCCATCTGATGTATGAGCAATCAAACTGGGTCACTACACTACATGCAAACACCCAAACGCACAGCCATGCGTTTACCAGGCAGGCATCACACAGAGCTTTGTTTCTCAGCAATGACTTGACAAAGCTTAGACTCAATTATGTGCATAAGTCTGACTTCACTTGGCACGCAACATATTTTGCATGGTGGCTCCCCATTCATATTCGTATCTCCCGTCAATTGCACTGTGTAACTGGCTGTGGTATGTTCTGTATACTGGTTTAACAGTAATACAGTAAGCGTAAAAGCGTATTGTCACTGTGAAGCCAATTGCGAACTACAGTGCCCTACATTATTGTGTGGTTGTGATATATTGGTGATATTTCAGGCTTGCTGTGGCTAGAATGCAAGTTTAAACTCTGGGGCAGTTGGCAATATGATTCTAGTTACTAAAGTATAAGGCTTAAAGGAGTCATTTCATGCTCCTTTTCATTTATTGACACAGTTCCTTGACTTCTCAAAGCAGTGTAGGTGAGAATACCACATACATGATGTGGAATAGCACGATCACAACCACAACTCTCGAAAAAACGGTCAGATTTCAGTGACTGTTGCTTTAAATTTACCAAGCCACTGCCCACCCCGCCCCAACTTCTACGTGTCTGTGTTGATGTGAGGCTACGACTGCTGTACTGCTAGTACTCAAATGCGTTTTGAACATTGTTTTCTGTTGTTGTTTATTTTCAGCAGTGTTTTCAAGGTGTTAATATTGCGCATTAATTCCACTACATTAAAGGATACGTGAGGCAGAATGTAGTTCATTGTTGTTCGTGTCAACCACATAATCCGTTGACTGTGTCTGAACAATAGCCTACATTAATCTAATGTAGTTATTGATGTGCACAGTGTATCACTCTTGATAATGCCTGTCCTGCAGACTAGATGTTTATGTGATGGTGGCCTACCAGTTACTATATCAAAAACTAGATTTACAGATTTGGTCATCTGCCCCTCTCCCTTTTTTAGCCAATACAGACCATGAAGCTAACAGTCCACTTTGAAAGGCTTACTACTTCGACACTGCTAATTCCAAAAGCAACTAGAAATACTTGGTTTTCATGGAACGGGTCCTTTAATAAAACTACACAGCACACGACTCCTTTTGAGGCCCAATGTAAAAAGCCAATTTGAGAACTCTCGTCTACAGTGAGGCGTGCTAGCCATGGCTGCTTGTGAATAATGCATCAGTCACTCCTCTGCTGTGGGACGCTGGGACAAGCCAAGGAGGCGGTAGTTGGATTTGTGCGGGTGGTCTGTGGCTCGCCCTCATCCTTCTCCCAGCCTCTGTGTCATGGATTCCCTTCCATCTGAGATCGTATCACATTAAACAGGCCGTGAGATGGCATGTATTCATCAAAGCCTTTCCGTGGTCTGAAAAGGCATATTGGAGCTGGAAGATTCGATGTGAGATATTTATAGTACTTCGTGCGACTGTTAATGTCTGACGTGAGAGCGTGTTTTCATTATCAACTCTGCAATGCAGTGGGGAAAGCCCATCGGCGCGTGCAGTGCTCCATCAAAGCTCAATGTCTGCGTGTGAATGGAAATTGTTTAATAGTATTTGCGGTGTCGCCGAATGTGACTGCACAATCTGTATTTGTTAATAGGCTCTACCAGACAGGAACAACAATGCAGAAAAACAACAGCATTTCATTCGTTCATAAGCTTGTCACCGCTGAGATAGAAAATGAGACGGAACATGCTGACTCTTGTTTATCTAGGGGCACCAGCGAGCCTTTGTATTCCCTAAGGGATTGTAAGTATGTGTGCATGTGAATACAGTATGTCCTGCTACAAGTCAGTAGCAACACTGCATTCTTATCAAAGTCTGATGTCAGACATTACATCTGTTCAGTGTTTATTTTGTTTATTTGTCTATCAAGCTTCCGTCATCTAAGTCTACAGGTAAAAGTAAAATGATTGGATGCCACATCACATCAGGTTGCCACAAAAAGAGAACTGTTTTCTGGTTAGAGGGACTGTACCCAAAATGGATGTTCCTTTATACTTTAGGTGAAGGAGGTTGAATTCTTCCTATAATAAACAGTCCATCATGTGCGATAAGGAGACATTTATTTTAAGTTATTTGCCACGGCATAACCCGTTTCCATGTGAACTGACCTATAAAAAAAAAAGTTATTCAATTTCCTCGGCTTGATCTTTTTCGTGAAGACCGAAGGTAGATATATTTCAGGCATAATCTCTTGTCTACTGTCATCCATTAACTTCAGCATCTGTCACCCAATTATCTTGGGTTAAATTAAATGCTGACGTACATGGCAACTGTTATACCGTCTCAACAATCTGGCTAAAGTCATACAATACAACATTATAGTCCTGTTATGCATGCATGCATGCATAACAGTATTGCTAGGTTGGGAACATTTACCTATTTTTGAGCATGTCTTCATCATGCTCCACTCCCCTGCCTGGTATTCGTACCAAAGCCACCTAGCAGAGAGAGGCTGAGATCTTAACACACAAGAAAACTCTACCAATACAAGATTAGATCCTGCCTCTTTAGGCCAACGCACTGGAGACATTGACATGTGTCAAGAGAGACAGTTCTATTTAATGGGGCAATGTCCACGGGCGGTGTCTGATGGCCGTCGACGCCAAGGTTTTAAACACGGTTCTATTTCTTCAGCGTCAGTCCAGAAGGTCTACTCTGCATTGAATATATTGATATTATCTGCAGATTTTTGAGTTCCTCCATCCATTTGTATTTATGTGTCAAACTTTTTTTTAAAGAGCATTCCTTGATGCGCCGTCAAAGACGACGCCAGTGGGTTTGGCATTAAGACACTTTATGAGCCTCCTGATTGGAAAACGTGCACATACACATCTATGAGGTCTGCTCTGGTAGCCTAATGTTGAATGCCACTGTGTGTGGTGTAGGTAGGAGTATACTGTACAGATGATATGTGTACAAGTGTTCTTTTCTTCACATTAGCATGTACACGCACACAACTTTGTGTGCCGTTCTGCACTTTTCTTTTCCCTTTGGAGTCGAGATAAGAATTCTTCTTAAAAGTAGAAACTGCGATGTCATTGTGTGTGTGTGTGTGTGTGCATACATTTCCTTTGTGCAGATTCAGCCGTACTAGTCCCAAGATGTTTTAGGACTAACAAAGCAGTAGCTCTTGAGTATATCTTTCGCAATGTGTGTTGGTAAAAACACATTGTGTTCCTTCGGCTCTGTGGCTGTTCTCCAATGCTTACAATACAGTGTCACATTGTGTAGTTATTCCCTGGCCATTAAAATCAAATCCAGTTGAGAATGCGTCAGTGAAGAGGGGGATCACCCAGGTCTTTCCCACAGCGTAGATTCCTAGCAGAAGACGAGGTTCAGCTTGAGTTGTGAATGTATAAGCATACGGTACCTACAGTATGCTGCAGTGAACGCTGTGTAAATAGTGTGGCAGACCTGTCATGGACAGCTCCTTCAAAGAGTCTCCTTCCATATGCCTCATGTCTCCGTGTGCGGCTGCCTAGTCCCCCAGCTCACCGTGCTGTACGTAGGGCAGCAGCAGGCCGCTTCCACTGTCCATCGATGTCATGCTCCGCTAACAGCTAATCTGCTGTGTGTGTGATCAGCGCGTGGTATAACTGTAAAGAACATAATATATGCTGCACTGTAGAGATGTGAGACGGCTCGCCTCAGCCTCGCAGTGCCAAGGCAGTGCCGCTTCACCGACCATGGGATTCACTGTGTTGTGTTGTGTGTGTGTGACAGAGGCTTTTTCATAGTTTTGTTAGAGCGGCTTCCAAGCCCGTCTGGAATGCCGTAGAAGCCTTTAAGCGCAATGCAGAGAGGGAATAGTGAGATCGGACCAGCAGCACATAATTGTAATTCGGCGAGAGGGGAAGAGGGACAGGTAGAGAGAGGGGGGAGAGAGAGAGAGAGGGGAGAGAGGGAGCAGTGCAGGGGCAACCCCCCTCTCTAGACGAGGGATTCCTTTACTGCAGTGATCAGCAGTTCCCTCTGTCTACTTCCCCCCCTTTTCTTCTGGCCTGGCCCCTCCCTCTCGGTGGCGATCCCCTTTCCCCCCTCCATCCTGCGTTCCCTCCCTTCTTCGCTCCTCGGTTCCTCTCTCCTCTCCCCCTCCTCGGTGCCTTTTCTTCCCTCTCCATCTTCTCTCCTCCTCCTTGGGTAGTACAGGGCTGCTGGCGTGCATCACGTGGCCAGGTAGCGCACGTATACGGCCGTCTCTGGCACACAAGACCCCCCCTTGGCTTCTGTATTTGTCCATGCGGTCTTTTTACCACCTCCCCTCCCTCCAACCCCGCTCACTCTGGTTATATACTCTGTATACTCTCTTGTTTTGCTCTCTTTTTCCCATAATCCTCCCCCCCTTATTTAATTTTCCTAATCTCAATTTGCTATAGTCTCCATGTTTGCCTTCTTTTACAGTTCCCAGGATAATGAGCAAAGCAAGGCTATTCAGAATGGTTCTAGTTCTGCCAGGCTAGGCTCGCCCATGCACTCACTTTAATCAGAAAGGATTTTCCCTCTATCCACATGGTTAACTTCATTTCTCAGATCTTCAGCATCCCTCTCTCTCTCTCTCTCTCTCTCTCTCTCTCTCTCTCTCTCTCCCTCCTTTCTCTCCCTTCTCTCTAGACACCTCTCTTCTTCTCTCTCCAACTCACTATGACAACACCTCTAGCAGTAAGGTGAATTAATAAAAAGGATTTAATCTCTCCAGAACATTTTGTCACAATTTTTGTGTTATCTCTAAAATTGTGTTATCTCTCTCTCTCTCTCTCTCTCTCTCTCTCTCTCTCTCTCTCTCTCTCTCTGCATGACATTGATTCTAAGGTTGCTGTGCTATTGACTGCTGCTGCACTGTTGAATATTTCAGGCAGTGAGAGGGCACTTGCCTGATTCACACTGCTACTGCCAGATAGGCACATACACACTTGTGTAAAGTGTAAACCCTCCATTGTTATCATCGAATCATGTACTCTTATCTACTTGTATGTGGTTTGTTGGCCTGGGAAAGAAGCCCAGATAAAACCACATACAGTAGCGTCATGCTTGGTTGTATGTGGGTAATATATCTGAGTCAATGAGTGGACAGAGCAGAGATGGACTGCTCTCTGCAGACTGCGTACTTATTAGCGCTATCTCACCAGCAGCATAATCCTTGGCCAGGCGGCACAAATCATTGGGAGACACACAGCACAAACATGTTTGTGTTTATGTTTTTAGTACGCATACACACAAACACACATGCGTATTCTCCCCCTCCTTCTCACACACACACACACACATGCAGAATCTCCCTGTGGTACTGGAGTATGCCTTCTACTGTACATTAGTCGCTAGTGTACAAACCTCCCACCGTGGATTATTTTTCTGCATGTTGTTGTGCATAAACAGAGCGTTTCTTCTAGCTGCCCCCATCACGACTCCCCCCGACGTCTGCCGACTGCTAAAAGTAGGGCGACGTTTCTACAGGCAAGGTGGTGGGATGTGTGATCTCTATAAAGGTCAGCGTTGGCTTAGTGCGTGGATGGCAGTGTTGCGTGGCCAGGTGTGGATAAGGAGAGCTACCGGAACAGTAGAGAGGCTGATTCATGACTAACTCATGATTAGTGCTGGGACGATTAGTCGACGTAACCGACGTAACCGGTTACTTAATACGTCGATTTGCTAAATGTACCGTTGAC
>JAODUK010000305.1:10000-13846 GCA_027564635.1 Typhlichthys eigenmanni | reverse complement strand
CTCTCTCTCTCTCTCTCTCTCTCTCTCTCTCTCTCTCTCTCTCTCTCTCTCTCTCTCTCTCTCTCTCTCCTTCACTATCCATCTCTCTCTCTCACTCTATTTCTCTCTCTCTCCTCTCTCTCTCTCTGTCTCTCCCTCTCTCTCTCTCTATCTCTATCTCTCTTTCTCTCTATCCCTCTCTCTCCTGTCATTCCAGATGCCCTTACTGAACCCAAGGCAAGGGTCGGGTCACACTCGGCACTCATTTACTTTCACGCGTGTTCTCTTAAAGGTACACTACAGTAAGTCAGGTCTTCACCTATGAAGGCGATGGTCTCTGTGTATAGAGACCATCAACCCTCATTTAGAGCAGAATATGAGGTGTTTCCAAATCTAACAGAATGCTTAGGTGGAACAAAATGTGAAAGATGAATGCATGAAAACTGCGATGGAAAGCGCAAGTTGGTTTTGCAGTGAAAATTATGTTAATGTGTTTCTTTGAACGGAGGAAACAGGCAACGGCATTATTAATATGAGCAAAACAAAGACGCAGGCCTTGGAGAGATATGTTGAGAGGATTTGATTGCTTGTGTGCTGTTAAAATAAATGTTTATTCCACTTTTACATTTTATAGTTACCTAACATAACTATCTCTAGGTTTGACGATACATATAGACAATAGGCTATTTATAAGTAGGTCTACTTCATGATTGTTAATCTTGTTGTTGGTGCTGTTCCATTGCTTTTGGGCTCGGCAACTTACAGATAAGGCTGGAACACTCGCCGTGTCTACTCCAAGTGTAGAGGGCGGTGCCAACCTCTGTTTCTACTCCGAGTGTCGAGTTTACTACATTCAATGTAAAGTCTGTCGCGGTCTGGCTGCGCTCGCTTCTATGTTGCGCTTGCGAAACGTACGTACACGAGGCCCTTACAGTTGGCTATGTGTTGTGGGTTGTGACATGCATTATTTTGTGCATTCTGGGAGACTTGTGTAGCTGTACTCTATGTGCCTGTTACTGTAGCAACAGCAGCTCTTGTTCTTTACCATAAAATAATGTGTTTTTATACAAGTCACTTTACATTAACGTTCTTGTTGTGGCTCTGGTGTTTAGCCCGGGAACGTAAAACACACTGCATGACAATTATTTACCCGCTATGGTTTAACCGCATCAAATAAAATGGAAGTCCTTATGTTTACGTTTATGTCAGCTTGGCTAAACAAAGTAAGTTTTTCATCCATTGTGAATCTTTCACTGGCAAGACTTGCCTGAGAAGCATCTATGTAAATATATACAGTATAGAAATATAACATTAATAATAATAATAACTCAAATGTGTTATTTATGTGAGTCGTGCAATGCTTTCTAAAACAGCACTAGATCAGAGGAGAGAGAGAGAGAGAGAGAGAGAGAGAGAGAGAGAGAGAGAGAGAGAGAGAGAGAGAGAGAGAGATAATTGAATTGATGGAAGGTAGGGAGTGTGAGCACTTAATCATTCAGTGCAGACTACACTGTGTAGCCTGGTGTGTGTGTGTGTGTGTGTGAGAGAGAGAAGGGGGGGGGGTCTCTTGTCATGGTGCACTGACTCAGGAGACCCTTACATACACATTTAAATATACAACCGTGCACATTTACACAGTCACACACACAGACAAGTTGTTTTTCATTGGGTAAACCCTTGACAATGTAGGAAGACCTCACTGACTTGAAGACAGCTTATTTAGTCTGTGTGTGTGTGTGTGTGTGCGTGTGCGCGTGCGTGTGTGTGCGTGCGCGCGCGTGTGTGTGTGTCGGTCTTGTCATGGTTCACTGTGTTTGTCCTTCCATGCAGGGGCAACACACGCACACACACACAATCACACACGCGCACACACAGATATGATAAAATAGGGAATACCCAAATGAAAATAAAGTGTGCATGTGTGTGTAGGATAGAGACAGAGAGAGAGAGAGAGTGCATCTCCTAAGCAGAAGGATTAGAGATCAGGTACTCTATATATACAGTATATGATATATGCATATATTTGATACACTGTATATTTAGACATCTTTCTGCTGGTGTTTGGGTGAGTCATTTCCCAGCGGGTGATCTGAGCCTTTATCTCTCTCCAGAATGTGGCTCACCACCCCGCTGCCCCCCCACCAACCAATTCTTCTGCTCCTCTGCTATTCCTCTGCTTTTGTTGGTTGATTTTCGTCACGTTTCACGAATTAAGATAATGCTCTTGAGCTCGACTCCATTCCTCCATTTTTCAGGTGTTAAAGCTCTCTGAGCTGAACACTGTATCAAGATAGGTTCATCCTGTGTTCCATCTACAACAGAACAGAAACGCTCTACACAACAACACATTTAAGCTATAGATACCGTATCTATGCCGACCTAATAGAGGAGATGCACATGTCATGCACTAATAAATGTCTCTCTTGACAGGATTTTGATGACTTCATCTTTGCATTCTTTGCGATTGAGATGGTCATAAAGATGGTTGCCCTGGGGATCTTTGGGAAGAAGTGTTACCTAGGAGACACATGGAACCGGCTGGACTTCTTCATCGTCTTAGCTGGGTGAGTCAAACGCACACGAGCACACACACACACACACACACACAGCCACGTGAGCAAACATTGTCGTGCGCGTGCACTGCCCACACACACACACATGCACCCGCACGACTGACACACTTCCTGCTGGTTCAAGCTGTCCAAAGATCTGTCTGTCTGACTCTCTGTCTGTCTGTCTTCCTGTCTGTCTGTCTGCCTGTCTCTTTACCGAGACAGATGCACAGACAGACAGACAGAGAAAGAAACAGAGAGAAAGAGACAGTATACACACACACACACAAACACACACACACCCCGACTGTCTTGCGTACGCTAGCCAGACATACATGTATTTACGCTGGCACTAGAGACAGGGCCAGAGGTTAAGTACACACACTATCTGTGTCTTAGCAAGCGCTCTCCTCCTGTAAGCACCTCCTCCTCTAGTGAAGGTGCTTCCCATCCTCCTCTCTCCTCCTCCTCTAGTGAAGGTGCCATCCTCCTCATCTCTCTCCTCCTCCTCTAGTGAAGGAGCCATCCGCCTACTCTAGTGAAGGAGCATTTCTCCTCCTAGTGAAGGAGCTTCACATCATCCTCTCTCTCTCCTCCTCCTCTAGTGAATGAGCTTCCCATCTTCCTCCTCCTCTCTCTTCTCCTCCTCCTCCTCATATCATGAGTGGTTGTGCATGTTTGTAAATGTATGTGTGCTGTAAGTAGCCCACATACTTGCATACTGTAAATACATACAGTACTTACATACAGCAAGTGTGTGTGTGTGTGTGTGTGTGTGTGTGTGTGTGTGTGTGTGTGTGTGTGTGTTCTAAAAACCGACAGCCCTCGTTTCCCAGGACAACCCCTAGCCGCAGGCTGCACAGCCGTAACCACGTTAACGGGGGTTGCCGTGGCCGGTTGCTACATCACTACAAAGCACTCACTTGGAGGCAAGGAAGGAGAGATGGAGCACAGGAAAGAATTTATGACTGGAGGCATAGAGAGAGAGAGAGCGAGAGAGAGAGAGAGAGAGAGAGAGAGAGGGAGAAAAATAGAGAGAGGGAGAGAGAGGGAGAGGGGGAGGGAGAGAGAGACAGGGAGAGATAAGGAGCGAGAGAGATAAAGAGAGAGAGAGAGAGAGAGAGAGAGAGAGTGTGAGGGGGAGATAAGGAGCAAGAGAGAGAGAGAGAAAAATAGAGAGAGATCGAGAGAGAGGGAGAGAGGGAGAGGGAGAGGGGGAGAGAGAGAGAGAGAGTAAGGGGGAGATAAGGAGCAAGAGAGAGGGAGGGAGAGAGAGGGAGCGAGAGAGAGGGAGAGAGAGAGAGAGGGAGAGAGA
>JAODUK010000305.1:0-5000 GCA_027564635.1 Typhlichthys eigenmanni | reverse complement strand
TTAGCTGTTGCTATAAACTATAGCATTAGCTGTTGTTATAAGGTGTAGCATTAGCTGCTGCTATAAGCTATAGCATTAGCTGCTGCTTTTAGCTGTAGCATTAGCTGTTGTTATAAGCTATAGCATTAGCTGCTGCTATAAGCCATAGAATTAGCTGTTGCTGTAAGGCTGCAGCAAAGTGTCTCTTGAGCTCAAGGTTAATAAAGAGCTACAGCGATCTAATGCTGGGCTTTTGTATGAAGATGTTTCTAAGGCTCACAGTGAATAGTCATTTAGGTATTGAGATGAAATGCAATACGTCTGCCATGTACAGTGTGTGTGTGTGTGTGTGTGTACAAATCTACAAATCTAGGCATTTATTAGCGTGATTGCCTTAAGATCTATACACGTCACGGCTTTCTTTACCTTCAAATGTCAAAACCAGTCCTTTCTGTCATTTTGTCAATGCTAGCATATACACTACATATACCTATACTATACTGTATTTTGTACTTTGTATAAATGTGTTCTAAGCAATATTTTAGTCCCGGCTCTGGGAGTGATAGACCTTTCCGATACTGTACTGTCGACATGCACTTCTTGTTTTCTTCCACACACTTACTTGATTTCCTCAAGGAGATCTCCATTGAAAATACACAGTATAGGGGAATTAAAACTGCGGCACAGTAGATTAATTGGCAATTACCCAGTGGCAACCGGAGAATATGTATTACACAGAATGTGTAATGAGCTACACAATCTTTCCTTTATTTGTTATGGTTTATACTCCCAGGTGACCTGAGCAGGCTCTCGTGTACATAAATTACACAGAGGTAATGAATGCGTTCGCTTTGTCATTGCATTGCTTTGTCGTTTTATTGTAACCTAACACACTCATTCTTAAATATTATCAAAATGCTTCTGGGAATTATGGGTCAAAGAGTCTCAAGTGTTGTATTAACACTCTATATCTTTATCTCTCTCTCTCTCTCTCTCTCTCTCTCTCTCTCTCTCTCTCTCTCTCTCTCTCTCTCTTATAGCATGCTGGAATACTCTCTCAACCTGCAGAATGTCAGCTTCTCCGCCGTGAGGACGGTTCGTGTACTGCGCCCTCTGAGAGCCATCAACCGAGTACCGAGTGAGTGGCGAGCCCTAAGCTGTTGTGAAGCTCTGTACTGCAGGCTAGGTAGTTTTAAAGGCATAGTCAGCGATTGTAAGTTACAGTAACACACTTGTTTGTCAAATTCAGTAAATTTCTCCTATGCGCTGAGAAAATAATCTGGTGTTGCTACACGGCCCCCGGCTCTGTAAATGGGAACACAAACAAAGTGGTGCAGACCGCACCACACAACACTATCCCATCCTTGGCAATGTTCTTCTGAGGGAGCACCCTATGGCATTGAAGTTTTTTTGATTTCTCCAGAATAACATTGAACTGCGCTCCAAATGTAATGATTCATAAAAAGGAACAACAAGCTCTTTTGCGTCGTTAGCAATGCGGACACATCTTAAAGGTGCTTTTATTATCACGTACATGTAGCGAAAGTCATCCTCTGCATTTAACCCATCCCAAAGTGTCACTGGCCAGATGGCACTGGCTGAACTTAACCCATTTTTAGATAGCGGGGGAAACTGCAGCACCCGGAGGAAACCCACGCAGACACGGGGAGAACATGCACACTCCACACAGAAACATCCGGGGTTCAAACCCGGGACCTTCTTGCTGTGAGGCCACATTGCTATCCACCGGGCCACCGTGTTGCCCATCTCGCACCAGTTTAGCATGTGCTGTTTGCTTCACGTGTGACTTTCACAATATATTTACTTATTTGACTCATCAAAACGTATATATCAGTTTTCACAATTTTGTCAACATCGTTTCAACCCTACGTTCACTTGTGACATGCTCACACACACCCAGCGAGGTGAGTCATGCGCATCGTCAGATACCTGCCGACACTCGTCCCAGCTGCAGCATTGAACTGCTGCGTGGGCGATGGGAAACTGGGCCATGGGTGCCGAAAACGTCTTTTGCTCAGCCCTCTCTGGATGTGCGGTTCTGACGAGTCGGCAGAAAGTTTGGAGCAGATTTATACGTATCTCATTTCCCTCTTTCCCTCTTTCCCGCCTTTTATTATAAGGCACACCTTTTCATAGCATCTCTCTCTCTCTCTCTCTCTCTCTCTCTCTCTCTCACAGACTATTGCGCTGGGTTTTCTGATGCAAACACACAAATCTCTTTCTTCCGCTCGCTCCATCTTTCATCATGTTTTCTCCCTCTCTCTCTCACTCTATCTCTCACTGTCTCACAAATACACACACACACACACACACACACACACACACACAACACAGACTACTCTCGTTTTATAAATCCTAACTTCTAACCCCCCTTCCCCATCACCCTCCCAACTGTGAGTCCCCACAAGTCAGCACAGATTGGATTTCTTACATGCACTCATGGACATTTGAATGAATCAGAAGCATTTTCAGAACAAACAGGATGTCTGGATACTGCCTCATTTGGTCCAACCTGTCTGTCTGCCTGTCTGCCTGCCTATCTGCCTGTCTGTCTGCCTGTCTGCCTTCTTGTCTGTCTGCCTGCCTATCTGCCTGTCTGCCTTCCTGCCTGCCTGTCTGTCTGCCTGCCTGTCTGCCTGCCTATCTGCCTGTCTGTCTGCCTGCCTGTCTGTTTGTCTGCCTGTTTGTCTACCTGCCTGTCTTCCTGTCTGCCTTCCTGCCTGCCTGTCTGTCTGTCTGCCTGCCTGTCTGTTTGCCTGCCTGTCTGTCTACCTGCCTGTCTGCTTGTCTGCCTGTCTGTCTGCCTGTCTGCCTGTCTGCCTGTCTGTCTGTCTGTCTGCCTGCCTTTCTGTTTGCCTGCCTGCCTGCCTACCTGCCTGCCTGTCTGTCTGCCTACCTGTATCAGTATCACTGGCACATCACTGGCACAAAAAGTTTAAAGTTTTGGAAAAATAAATATAAATAAATATCATTTATGCAAATAATATAAATACTGTTTTAGAAAATTGCCACAGCGCTGCATATGGTTTCCACCAGTACATTTCTAAGGTCAGTGGTCCCTGCGGTGGAAAATGGGGCTTTTTCTCACAGAAGAAACAAACGTATAATTACTTTTTTGAGCCACACCTGTGTTTCTCCTTTGCGCTGACACCTCCGTGAAAGGAGCCCATTGTAGCGCATGAGGAGGAGGAGGGGGAGGGGGGAGGGGGAGATTAGAACGAGAGTGATGAAGGTGAATGCTGTATCAGACACGCACATGCACATGCACGGACACACACACACACACACATGCACACCTAAGAGTTGTTCATCAGACTGTGGAGCAGAGAACAAGCCACGGTCGATGACTGATAGGCCCGAGCTGCGTGTGAGCCGATAATCGATGAACGATGATTATCGTTGGACACACACACACGTGCACACTCTCACACACACACCCACACACACACAATAACGGGCCTTAATGAGACCAGAAGTGGTCTCAGTGCTCATTCACTCAGCTCAGGCTTTGTCTAGCGGGCACCTACAACGCATGCACACACACACACACACACACACACATATATATATATATATATGCATCTACACACAAGCTGACCCCCCCACCCCCACCCCCCCAACACACACACACACACACTCTTAGGTCACACAAGCACATTAAACACACACACACACACACACACACACAGTACACTTAAAGGACATACACACACATACACACACTACACTACACTTAAAGGACACACACACACTTTACACATTAAACACACACACACTACACTACTTACTTTAAAGGACACACACACACACACACGCACACACGCACACACACACACACACACACTTTACACATAAAACACACACACACACACACACACACACACACACACACAGTTGTCAGATGCACATGTTGACAGCATAAGTGAGGCTCTACATCCCATCCTCCAGGTTTACATCCTCACTTCCAAACAAAGCACCCCTCCCCCCCTTCCCAGCAGGTTGTTTACCCAGACTCCCTCGCTGGAGCCAAGACTCCCCAGTGAGGAGGACTCTCCCTGATCTCCACTCATCCTTGAGAGAGGAGGCTCCAAGCGGCTCAGACCAAAGTCACCTCCGAGAGTGTGCTGCTGCTGCTGTTGTTGTTGGAGTTGTTGTCAGAGTTCCAGGGGCTCTGGGGGAGGGGCTGCCCCCCCCCCGCCTCCCGAGATCCAAACAGAGCCCCCGGAGCATGTGCACGTCTGAGTGGTGTCGAAGGGGAAAACACGGGAAGGGTGTTCTGAAGGGCATTTTACTTTAGAGTCGGTGGTCCACTGAATCAATTAATCGATTAAATAAATGCGTTCTGTGCATCGAACAAGATATGCGCATTGCACAGGACACATTTATGTGCCTGGTGATTATTGATGTAAGAGAAAGCAATGGCTACATATCATTCCTGTTGATAAGCCTTTGCAGCGCTGCCTTGACATGGATGGAGTTTCAATCTTAGTTGGCATGCTTTCATCAGTCATGGAGAGAGCGAGAGAGAGAAGGAGAGAGAGAGGGAGGGAGAAGGAGAGAGGGAGAGAGGGGGGATAGGCAGTTAACATCCCATTATGCATGTTCAGTTAGCACCCAGTCAGGGGGTCTAGAGCGGGAGGAGAAAAGGAAGAAGAGGCACAGCTGCATGGAGCTCTCCGCCCAGGAAGAGCCCATCACTTCACACTCCACGGATCACACAAGGTGGCCTGGGCCAGGGCCGGACCAGGGCAGGGGAAACACACCCTAATCTGCCAGATGGCTTCTCCCCCCAACCCTCCCCCCGTACCCTCATCCCCACCCACCCTTACATGCACACATAGACACGCACGCACACAGCCTTATAGCCTTATAGAGGGCCGTACAGGCAGAGCAGGTCGATGACTGTTATTTGAAATGAAATATCTATCAGCGGGAATGAGTGTGCTATTCAGGCATCGCAGTGGGGAAGGGGGGCGGGGGGGGGGGGGGGGGGGGGGGGG
>JAODUK010000304.1:750-13846 GCA_027564635.1 Typhlichthys eigenmanni | reverse complement strand
GAGCCTTGTATCATATTCTAATATACAATTACAATGTCCTCATTGTGGGAGAACATTTATTTGTATGTTGCTATGCATATGCCTATAGATAGAATAAAATTACAGATCCCTTGGATATTACATTTTGATGTAATGTCATAAATAAACGTAACACTGATATGGCACACTGATCAACAAGAACATTTGATAAGGGCACTTCATATCAAAAAGGTTGCTGACCCCTGGCCTAGAATAATGCCCCAGACCCACACTATTTTGAAAGCTCTCCGCCACGTACTTGACCACTCAAAACAAAAACAAAAATATGGCGATAATACCGCACTTTTGAACCAACCTAAATCACCGCATGGAAAATAATTTCACTGTGACAGCTTTAACTACATGTATAGACGGCTATATAATCACTTTGAAGTGAATGGCAGATGAAAACCTGTCCATCACCTACACCAGCTGTGCTTAAATGGACGCAAAAATTAGTGTCCATAATAATTTAATAATAATAACAATAATATTATTCTGATTGCAATTGGGTTAAAAGGCCAAATCAAAAGAAAATGCTCGATATATAAACACCACAATCGGAAGAGAAAGGCCCAACCCGATTGAAGTTTCATTCCGAAGGAGTATAACCCGTTCAACAAGATTAATTCTACCATGTGAACGGTTAAACATGATTACTTTCTTGGTTCATTCTTTACAAATGCACTGTTGTTGTGTGTGATGCCGGTAGGCTATTCTGCACAGCCACTGTAGCCTACAAAGTCTTTGACAAAACGATTGTGAAATGCTCAAATAAGTGGGAGCTAGTACGGTGACTTCGTCAGAAGCCGGAGCCCAAATCTCTCCACCAGTCACACAAATAGCCTCACTCTCCCAACGTGCCTATAACTAGATGCTAGCCGGTCAGTTTGAGCCTTTTTGCTAGCACGGCACGATTACTTTACCGAACTATAAGGTGTGCATGTTTAACATCCATTCCGATAAATTGCGACGCAGCATGTAAACACCAGACCAGATTACATAACATCCCATGTAAACGGCTAACCTGAAATCTTCAATCGTAAAGATTCCATTCGGAAAAGGGAAAAAGTGTCCATGCAAACCCAGCTAGTGATTGGTGAGTTCATGTGTGGTAAACATCAGCGTGAAGACATATTGAGCTAAGGATGCTGACCCCATGCTGACATTGGTGATTAAATATTCTGTGTAATTACATTAATTCATTACATTTCTCAGGGATATTGTTTGTTTTCAACCTCCATTGGGTGCTCTTTTAATTTTCTCTGATGCAAACTGTCTGCAGTGCTTCAACCAATGTCACAAATGTGCTGATATACAATGTAACCTAACAGTGGTTCAATTACCCATATTTGGTTGGATTCTGTTGAAAACAATGAGCAGTTACTTATGTCTGCTTAACGTTGCTTGTCAAAACTACTTGATATGTGTCTTTATTCTGTCAACAATCAGCAATCGCCCTTTAAAGGTGCCACAAATAGTACAGAACTGTACCTTTATTTATCATTCATGCATCTTTATGGTAATAGCTCCCATTCTCTTTATAATTGTCTTGTTAGTCAATTAATTAGACATCTAGGATTTTCTCTCATGTGTAAAGAACATTGATATTGTTTATTAACACTTCAATATACAGTATGTGATGAAAGAACTGAAACGAGGTCAGATTCCACTGGAAATATGAACAAAATTATGAAGCAGAATGAAAACCATGCACCAGGAATGTCTCATTAGGTACATACTGTATAATTACAAAGTCATACTTTGGTGTAATGAGAAACTTTGGTTAGTTATTATTTTTTGGAACTCAACCATTCAACATCCATTTGGTTTCACGTTTAGAATGATTAGATTTCTCTCTGCTTGCTCTGAATTGTATTCCGCTATTAGTTTAATAATGCATAATTGCATTTTAAAGACGCGATAGATTATAAATTCACATAATGAGTGCCGGCACTTCATTTGTGGCATAAATCTCTGTCAGCATAATGTGTATTCTTAATAATGCTTGTTCACAGGCGACCAAATTAATTAAAATCAATTAAACCTGTCGTATAAATCAGAGTGATAAATTATTAATTTCTATTGTGTCACTTTATGTCTACAATGTAACTATTTTTCATTGTGTTTATGTACAGAGCTCATGAACAGGTGAAAATCACCATGAGAAGAGAATTGGGAGCTAGGCAGATTAAAGTACTTACTGTAGCAAATTGGTCAGTACTTCAACTGGAGCAGATACGTGTTTGTACTTGTACAATACAGTACTGTAACAAATACTGTACACGGTTAGTACTTTTATTACAGCTAATACCCAAATAGTATTAGCGAGTATGGCTACAGAAGCATTAGCACCACAGAGTAACGAGGTCGTTGGTCATAAAACAGCAGGCATGTGGTTCTGGTCAGTCACCATACCGTACAAAGCTATTACTTGTAGTATTACATCAGATCTATGTTTGTACTGTGGATACCTGAGGTCAAACAGGTAAATGCAACACAGACAAATTGTGGGTTGATGCGGCTGTAATCCGGTTTATTATTATTATTAGATCAAACTTTTTGAAAACTCAATACAAAATATGGTTTGCTTCCTCTTAAGTGCCAAAGAGTATAGCGGAGACGTTTTCTATGTGACGGGGGGAGACATTGACCCGCCCTAATGTTCAGGAAGTGGATTTATCAAAAGAAGGAGGAGAGACAGACAAAGCTGCTTAACTTGATTTGTGTTTCAGGATTGATTACCATGTAATGTCTGTTTCTCTGCTGAATGCATTAATGTCCCGCACGTTTCAAGTGGACGGCCGTACACAAGCACTTGCGTATTGATTCATGAGCGGGCTGTAATTACTGGGAGGGACGCATTATGAAGCAGCCAGCCCTGAACCTCTGGGGAATTATGAAACATGGAGAATATCTGGTCCTGACACTGTACCCTGAGACTGGAGAACACACCAGTGTAGACCTACAAACCATACAGTATGTTCTCCAAAGACAGGTAAAATGAACACGCCTATGGACTGTGTGTGTGTGTGTGAGAGAGTGTGTGGATGTTTTTAAAGGATAAGCACAGTGTTCTTAAACATGCACTCCACATTCACAATTTCACTGCCCCAGACATTATGCCGCAATATGTTTCTATATTTTAAATGAACGTGTTTTTTTCCCCCTCATGAATTTGTGCTTTTTTGCTGCGGGGATTGGTGGTGGGGATGACAATACTATTGTGTGTGTGCACGTGTGTGTGTGTGTGTGTGTGTGTGTGTGCACGTATTTGAAGGGGGAAGTGTATTAAACAATATTTCATGCACGGTGCCTTTACCACACTTGCCTGACAAATTGATTGCCTCAAACCTATACAAAAAAATCTTCCTTATCTAAGGGAGCTATTCATGAAGCCTGATTATTTCATACAGCTGGAGGTATATAGGCAATTATATTCATAGCTTATAATTATATGCATACAGCTGGCAGGTTTTTTACTATAGCTACCAAAAGACATGAAGCGTATACGCAGAACATCGAATACGCACTCACCTGGTCACCATGTCAACACTGATCTGGGTGCCTATGTACGACTGTATATGTGTGTGTGTGTGTGTGTGTGTGTGTGCGTTTGCGTGTGTGTGTGTGTGCACCTGTGTGTGTGTCATGCGTGTGCCAGAAAACTGAAATCCTTTACTGAAGAAATACAAACATGTTAAGTGCTTATTGTGGGTATAGTTGACAACACAAAGGTCATCTTCACACTGGACTATAATGGCAGTTATCACATAATTAGACATTAATATGAATCCCTGAGGACATCTTGGTCAGCCTGCAACTGTCAGCGAGCATCATAAATGAGGCTGTTTGTTTGATACTGCAGGGAGTGCCAGAGGGGGGGAGTATACAACTCTTAATGGTTTTATTTAATCATCTGCTGTATTTCATCAGATTATAGAACAGCTGTCCAATAGCTTCAAAATCCACAATCATTTCAGCTTCATTTCTGGAGAATTCCAGCCAAATGATGCTTAACATTTATCGCAACTGTGGTGGTCGTTTGTGACCAAACTCTGCTGTCAGTAGCTGGGTTTACATGGAAACTATTTTGTCTTTCCAAATGGTATCTTTCCGATTGACCGTTTCGGGTTCCCTGTTTACATGGGATGTCACCTAATCGGGTCTGGTGTTTACATGCGCCTTCACAGCTTATCGGAATATATGTTAAACATGCACACATTATCTAGCTCATAATGTAATGTGTCCCGCTAGCAAATGGCTAAAACCGGCTAGCTTTTAATTGTAGGTACATCGGAGAGTGAGGCAATTTGTGTGACTGGTGGAGTAATGCATGCCTCCAGATGATGTCAACATGCTAACTCCCGATCACTTATTTAAGTGAGTCGCAATTGTTTTGTACAGACTTTGTACCATTCTTTCAGTACATACATACATACAGTGGCTGTGCAGAATAGTTTACCGGCTTCACACAAAACGTAAGACTGGTGCAGGGCATGCACTTTAAAACGCAACCAGGAAGTAATCGGTACATGGTAAAATTCTTTGTTCAATCATGTCATGGAAAGGGTTATACTACCTCTGCTTTGGAATGAAATTTTGATCGAGTTGGCCGCTTCTCATCAGATCGTGGTGTTTATATGGAGCATTTTCTTGCGGGATGTGCCTTTAACTCGGTTCCAATTGGAATATTAGGGCCCATGTAAACTGATGTCCCAACAATTATAATGAATATCATTGACCAACTTGAAGTATGTGGCGTGGGTTGGAATTATGGAAAATGATGTCCAGGTCAAAATCAACAGAATATCCCTTTAAAAATATTCTGTTCAATGCCATTCTGTTTGTTTGTTTGTTTGTTTTGGTTTAAAAAAAATATATATATATTATTTTCCAGGAAAACTTGTGTTTCCTGTAGTAGCAGAAGGTGCACTGGGCATGCATTAACTTTCACATACTGGTTCACTTCATAAAAGGTGCTTTTCATTATAATGTTGTTGGTCAATATCATTGGCATCCCACCACCGACCTTATTCTTTAAAGCAGAAACAAATAAACACACCATGATCATAATGCAGGAGGTGGGTCTGCCTAGCGTGCCGCACAAGCAGACTTAATAATAAATAAATAAATAATTCTCCACATTTTTAGATAAATAAAGATACCACCAGTGCATTGAAACAGCAATGTTTACATCTGACAACAAATTAGTTTGACCTTATTTTAACGTTCCCTGGAGACAAAACACCTACTAATGTAATTTAAAAGCCAGCCTGAAGCTGTCAAATACGAGCAGACGTAAATAATAATGAATCCATATGCATCGCTGTATTTATGTCTGTATACCAGACATACAACAGCATCTGCAATTTTCAGTATGCTGCAGTAAGAGGCAGAGTGATTGTCTCAGATCCGACAGCAATATTAATCGAGTGGGAAAGGCAGCCAGGCAGAACCGTCAGCTGGCTGCTAACCAGAAGCTAACGCACTCTGTTAGCATGTTAGCCAGACATGCACGTAGCGTTAGCTTAAACACAGCCCGTGTGTGTGTGTGTGTGTGTTTTAGAGGACGACAGAGTCCAGGCTATAACAAACACATGCACGCACACACATGCACGCACACACAGACACACACACACACACACACACACACACACAAACACATAAATCATAATGTCCAACATTATAAAAATACCCAGAAGGCCGAGCTGTTCCTCTCCTTCAGAGACACAGACTTTTTCATCTCACCTGGCGTTGGTCGTTGCCGTAGCGATGCCACGGGCAGATGCTTTAGTGGGTTAGGATCGCAGGACATCAGGTGTAGAGGACACTTCGCACAACCCGTCTTATTGCCTGATTAATCTGTTAAGTGGCTCTATGGTAGTTCTGTTATGAGTTTGATATTGTTTCTATAATGCTCTGGTTTTGGCTGGCTGGGTATTTATGATACAGTTTATTCATATTAAGAGTCAAGGCTGATAGCTTTACAAAAAGCTTTGTTTTCAAAACATGTACAGTATTCACGGAAACATCGGATGTCAAGTGGGAATGAACGCAACATTATATAACGTTTTCACATCCGTTACATAATTGCATCAGTTCATGGAGCAAGAGAGACAGAGTGAGAGAGAGAGAGAGCGAGAGAGAGAGAGAGAGTGTGTGTTCAGGTATCGCTCGCCCACAGTCGACCCATTCACCCAAGATACCTATATGAATCTTAAACAGATAATTCCATTAGATAAAGTTGTTTTGTTCTCAAAATATTAAATAGAGGTTAAAGCAAGTGTTTTTTATTAGCATTTTGGCAATGCTGTGTCATATTGAATGGGTCACATATGTATAAGTAATTAAAATGTTTATAGGCTTGCTATTGCATATTTCACTATGTGGTCCACATTCCTGTAATATATTTGATTCATGTAAATACTTTTAGATGTATGCTTTGTAGATTTACAATTAAGATGTATAACATTCTTACAAAATAAATATAATGATTAAATATAAATAACAGGAACTATGAAAGGACAACAGTTATGCTACAAGACATTGTAGCACAATTATAATAAAATAATATTATATTCCATCAGTGGCCAGAGGGGGCGATGTGTGTGCCACCCCTCCTAACAGTAATCTGTCTTTCCACTGTTCCAATGCTTCCACTTTCCAGGAAAAATTAAGCCCCGATCTCGAACTCATTCTTCTTCCCTGGATAAATGCCAGTTATACCCTCCAAAGCACACACACACACCACCCATACTTCATTTAGCCATTTCGCTATTCTATCAGTTGTTAATTATTTGTTTTGTTTTGTTGTAATTTTATTTGATTTTTTATTTGACTTCTCCATCACACCAGTTGGTGTGATGGTTTGTTTTGGTTTAGTTAAATTCTGTCCCATTTATATGGTAATTAAAGGTTCACTAGGTATGTTTTATTTTTTACCTCGGTCGATTGCGTGTGTGTGTGAGTGTGAGAGAGAGGTGTGTGTCTGAGTGTGAGTTGTTTGTGGAGTTAAAGCAGCAGCTCGGCGACTTGTTCTAATGCTTCTTTAGACAACAACAAAGTTATTTGGCTTCCAAGGTAATCGTTGTTTCTGCTGTGGGCTAGATTGACAATGCTGTTTAATGGGAGAAAAACATTTGTAGAGCTTGCTTTTTTTCCTCATTTGCTCACCGGCCTTATCCTTTAAGTTCTGGCACATTTATTCCCCATTTGTTATTGTGTGTGTCTGTGTGTGTGTGTGTTGAAGGCGGTGGGATGGCGGGGGTAGGATAGTGTGCTGAGGTCAGAAAGGAGGACTCCAATCAGGAGAGGTGGGAAGGGTCGTAATGTTTGTGTTTTGATTTAGGTCTCGGGCACAGCATTTCGCTCGCGTCAACCTTAGTGTAGTTTTAAATTAAGTTGTAGCTCATTAATTAAAGTGCAGACAGGTCAAAGCAGTTGCATTATCCAGACAGACAGACAGACAGACAGACTGTAGACACACTAACTGTACAGTACAAGCAGACAGACCAACAGAAACAATAGCAAACAACTGGGTTGTTTATCATCCATCACAGCAACTTCACAGAATCTGTTGAACAAACAATATATTCAGAAAACCTTGAAACTTCACCGCAACACCTGCATGTGCGTGTGTGTGCGTGTGCGTGTGCGTGTGCGTGTGTGTGTGTGTGCGTGTGTGTGTGTGTATGCGTGCGCATGTGCGTGCGTGTGTTGTGTGTGTTTCTCCCACACACACACCAGAAGGAGGTCACCACCTCTCTGCCACTAACACGATGAAGCAGAAAAGCGATTCGTCCTTTGAGGAGGAAACGTTTGACTTTTTCTGTCCTGAAAAACGGAGCAAAGAGAATACGAAATAGAAGTGAGTTTCATCTGCTGAAACAAACGACAGGAATACCAGTTATCTCTCTCTCTCTCTCTCTCTCTCTCTCTCTCTCTCTCTCTTGTCTAAGAGAACACCCTATCATTCAAGCGTCTCATTTTGAGCCCTGCTACCACTGTATACACTATGGTACCGTTACAGTTGTACTCTGATGTGGCCGCTGTTGTTACCGGTATGCACATTTTACTGTATGTTTGCGCTCTCTTGTTCGGCTGTATCTCCTCTATCTGTCCATCATTTCTAGCTATCCATCTGCTACACACTTCTAATTATCTCTTTAGTCCTCCTACTCACTCTCGCTATCTGCCCATTACTCTTGACTCTCCAGCCTTCCGCACGAGCAGCCCCCATGAATGCCCCTTTCCACACACACACACACACACACACACACGCACGCACACTTTTACCCCATTGCTCTGCAGCAGATAAGTTGTAGTTGCGGGAGTCTGGCTCCCCCTAGAGGACAGACCGGGTGACAATTGAGGAAGAAAGAGAGTGAAAGAAAGAGAGAGAGAAAGAAAGAGAGGGAGAAAGAGAGAGAGAGAAAATAAGAGGAATATTAAAGTTAACTGGTTTGAAAATTAGTTATAATTGGGCGTGAGTGGAGTAGATATTTAGCGCTCGCAGAAACATTGCAGACAGAATTATTCCTTCATGTTTACTGGTGTTTTATTGCTCCCCGATGGCAGATCTACCGCCTGCAAGCCCTGAACAGTGAATTCAGACATCTCCTGCGCCACGGGACAGCCAGGGTATGCCAGAGAAGCCACAGAGGGAACCCTTGTGGCCTTGGGTTTGGAATCAACTGACCATTCACCATACGATAATACTGTGATGACCGGGCGCAATGCGTTTGTACAATGCAATACCACTGTGACGGCGACGCCAATCCTTCACATAATTTAAAGTTACCGCCGTCTTCTATCAACCACAGGTTCCCTACTGTTTATGCAGTCCATTTTTTGATGCTTCTCAGTTCTCAGTGTCAAGCCATGGTCCTGTCCTATAACGTAATCCGTCAAACGCAGCGGTTAAGAAGCATCATATTCTAACCTGGCAACGCAGGAATCAAGTAACAAATGTGTATATGGGACACGCCAGAGAGGTACGTCGGAAATAGTGACAACATGTCCGTCAGTGTCGGAATGTTCTCGGCAATATGTGGGCAGTGAAGACTCTGTTATAGGTGGATTTAACAACAACGCAAGGAAAACATTTGAACACAAAGACTTATACTTGGACCCCTGATATCGCCATGTAGACAGTTTTTTCTTCACACCAATGGCAGATCATGGAACCTCAAAACAGTTACCTGAAGTTAGCCACAAATGCTAGAAGTACCCTATAAATAATTTAGATGTAGATGCATAGTAAATGCATTAATTGACTACTAATTACCACATATTGCAGTTATGTATCTGTATTTATAGATACAACTGCCCACAGAGCTTCCTTTCACTTTTTTTTGTGACATTTGTGAGACTCTCTCTTCTTCATTAAACTAACCCGGCCCTGCATTATCCTGACCAGTCTTAACCCCAGTGAACAGGCTTTTCTTGATTTCCTTCCGGACTTTGTTTCACTCTGTTGTATCACTTTGCTGTCTCAACTGGCTTGACCTGTTTCATTACCTAGGAAGCTACCTGGAGCAATGCATGATTACGTAATGTTTGCTTTTGTCCAAAGCCTTTTGGACAGGCTAGCATCCCTAACCACTAATACCGGGAATTGTGTTTCCAACATAATACAAAATCTAAATAATCACAATACTACAGGTAATAAGGCTGTATTATTATGTGATGACGTTTCATGCAGAATGTTTGACAACGATGATGTTTCTTGCTCTTAAATGTCAAACCTAAAATAAACATACTGTATTTCATTATTTAAACTAACAATGTGTTCTCATCTGGTTTACACTGCCAACATTACACACACACACACACACGCACACACGCACACACACACGCACGCACACACACACACACTCTCTCACACACACGCACACGCACACACCCCGCACACACACACACACACTCTCTCACTCACACACACATACACACCCTGCGCACACACACACACACACATTCACACATTCACACACACACACTCACACATTCACACACACATTCACACACACTCACACATATTCACACACACACACATTCACACATTCACACACATTCACACACACATTCACACACTCACACATTCACACACATTCACACATTCACCCACACACACACACATTCACACACATTCACACACACATTCACACACACACACACATTCACACATTCACACACACTCACACATTCACACACACATTCACTCACACATTCACACATTCACACACACATTCACACACACATTCACACACACATTCACTCACACATTCACACATTCACACACACATTCACACACATTCACACACATTCACACACACATTCACACACACATTCACACACATTCACACATTCACTCACACATTCACACACACATTCACACACACATTCACACACACATTCACACACCCATGGTGATTGCTGCCATGTAAGGTGCGACCAACCACTGGGAGCAGTTAGGGGGATATTATTTTACTTTTAAACTATTATTTCATTTTAACTATATTACCTTATTTGACCTTATTAAAACTACTGTATCATATTTATCTTATTTCTCTATTTAATGTATCATTGCAAAATCAGATATGACACTCACCTAGGCCTAAATGATGCCTAGAAAAGACTGATATCCTAAATGGCAGTCCTATATAAATGAAACCTTGGATTACTGATGATTTGATTGGGTAATGTGATGTGTTGATAACATGTCTATGTTCAGTGCTGCACTACAAGTTGCCTCTCAGAGGACATTAAAGTTGTTCCACGTCTAAACCATTCAACACGGGGGAAAATATTATTTTAAGAGTAAAGAAACTACTCATCCCATAAACCTTTGCGAATCCCAGAAAATGCATATTCTTCGCTAGTTCTTCCTAATAACTTATCTTATTGTTTGTATTATTCCATTGTAATAGTAATATATAATAGTTTTTACATTACCGTTTTACATAAACAATCGTACATTTAAGTGCTAGCTGTAACTAACTTGTGACTTTAACTTCCAGCCTTAAATTCAGCCGTAATGGCTGAACCCAAGCCGACCCTGGTGCACCACGGGTTGGCCAAGATTCCACGTAGGTCCTGCCTGGGTCTTCACCGAGGCTTCGGCGGAAGCCAAGCCGAATTTGCTGCATCAAGTTCGGCTTGGCTTCCTCCTTGTGTCGCTAATTTGGATCATACCTAAATATACAGTATATATTCTCTGTGCTATATGAGATTAACTATGATTTGATAGCAAAACCACACAACATTTATTTTTTTCTATTATTGGAAATATATTCGGAGTCAAGGGGTCAAACTCAAAGGATTTTTTGAAAAGCCAATGAAGAAAATGTATGGGATTTTTATTTTTGGTACAAAACTGTTGCTTTCTATAGTGGACACAGTACAGACACAGTTTAGTGTGTACAGACACAGTATAGTGTGTATAGAGAGAAGGAAAGAGAGGGAGAGAGACACACAGACAGACAGACAGACAGACAGACAGACAGACAGACAGACAGACAAAGTCAATTCCGCATTATGGGACCTTAATTTGGAAAAAATATGCATGTAGTCAATGGCAAGAATCAAGTAATTTTTTGATCCCCTTTGAATTGTGACACAAAGTACTAGTGGTGTAGTAGTAGTGTCTACTAGTGGTGAACAGATCATAGTTGATCCATGACCCGATCGGATCACCCCCACAGTTCGGCACGCACGTGAACCGCGGATCACAAAGTTAACCATCATTGTGTGAATATCATTTTTGTTTTGTGCCGTTGCACAATTACAAAGTACACATATCGTGTCTATTTAAAGGATAATTGTTCAAGTCAAGGTTCAAGTCAACAAAGTTTGTTGTAATCTTTAGTTTTGTGTGTAGCCGCTGAGTGAAGTACAGCTTTCACACCCACGTCACCAAAACAATGTTTTCTCCGGCTTGTGGCGAGAAAACGTCATGACCCTGGGTTTGTAGTCTTACTAATTACAGATTTTCACAGTCTTAAACTTCAACAACAAACAGAGACTTTCTTGACTCAAAGAATTGACTTTTAAAAAGTCAAACAGTCTACTTCGTGTCATAAAGAAAACTAAAAATGATTGTATTCTCGCCGTTGACCACCATACATATTTTTGTGGAACTTATGTCCCATAATGTGGACGTGACTGAGGCTCTCTATAGAGAGAGACACTCTCCTACAACCGCAACACACACACTAGAAGACACTTCTGTACCTGTGCTGTTGGGGGTGGGGGTCTGTAGGCTGCCCATCACCGTGACAACAGGACCCACCTGTAACGTGGAGGGACGCTGGTCTGCCTGAGAACCATCTGGAGGAACAGACATTAGCTCGCTATTAGCTACTTAGCTAACTGATTAAGAACAGACATTAGCTCTCTATTAGCTACCTAGCTAGCTTATTAAGAACAGACATTAGCTCCCTATTAGCTACTTAGCTAACTGATTAAGAACAGACATTAGCTCTCTATTAGCTACCTAGCTAGCTTATTAAGAACAGACATTAGCTCGCTATTAGCTACTTAGCTAGCTGATTAAGAACAAACATTAGCTCCCTATTAGCTACTTAGCTAGCTTATTAATAACAGACATTAGCTCGCTATTAGCTACTTAGCTAGCTGATTAAGAACAGCCATCAGCTCGCTATTAGCTACTTAGCTAGCTTATAAAGATCAGATATTAGCTCCCTATTAGCTACTTAGCTAACTGATTAAGAACAGATATTAGCTCCCTATTAGCTACTTAGCTAGCTGATTAAGAACAGGCATTAACTCGATAATAGCTACTTAGCTAGCTGATTAAGAACAGACATTAGCTCGCTATTAGCTACTTAGCTAGCTGATTAAGAACCGATATTAGCTCCCTATTAGCTACTTAGCTAGCTGATTAAGAACAGGCATTAACTCGCTATTAGCTACTTAGCTAGCTGATTAAGAACAGACATTAGCTCGTTATTAGCTACTTAGCTAGCTGATTAAGAACAGATATTAGCTCCCTATTAGCTACTTAGCTAGCTGATTAAGAACAGGCATTAACTCGCTATTAGCTACTTAGCTAGCT
>JAODUK010000303.1:0-13847 GCA_027564635.1 Typhlichthys eigenmanni | reverse complement strand
ATAATACAGATCTATTGTATCTACTATATCTACTGTATGTAGATAGATAGATAGATAGATAGATAGATAGATAGATAGATAGATAGATAGATAGATAAAGAAAATTGACTGTATTCTACAGTTACAGTACATTCCTGCAACACGGTATATTTATTTTGGAGTTAATTGATTGTAATTGCATGCCTCATCTTTTCACCAGCAGACAGATGACATTTCCGTCATCACCCCCCGACAGAAGAAGACAGCAGTTAATGGCCGCACGAGTTAATGGCTGTCCTGAGCGTGCACCGTCTCCATGGAGACCCGGGAGCTGCACTGTGCTCACCTAAAGCTGTCCACTCTGACCAATAGCCTGCCTCCCTGGCATGGAGAGCACAGTGTGGCTGGGCATGGCACACAGTCTGAGCAGCTGCCTGGGCACGCCACATGGGGTGGGACACACTAACCTTTAGCCTGGAAATATTGTTCTGCTTTCCTTTGTTAGACCCTCAAGTCATGCAATACAGCACTAATGAGTCATACCTATATTATAGGGGCTGTCCCCATCTATGCTGTTTACCAAAATGCAAAATCACACGACAAATGTGTTTTCCTGAAAATTCCCCTTTATTAGTCCACCATGAATCTTTCTTTGTGAAAATGGTTTGAAGGCATCGTGTATGATCCAACCTCAAACTAAGAGTAGCAACGCTAGTGAATACATCTGAGAGCAACATGCAGGAAAGTAACTGAAAATAACTCTCCTCATCATTCAGCTGTTAGCGAGGGTGCGCACACACACAGCCAGTTTACAGGCCATCCGTGCCCAGTACAGGGCATGTCCATGTGTGTGTGTGTGTGTGTGTGTGTGTGTGTGTGTGCAGTGTGCACAGACACTGAGCCGTCAGATGACAGAGAAGGCCGCTCCACTCAGGGATGGTGTGACCTCACTGAATGCATGAGTGACTGATTACTTTTCCTCCCAATGTACTGTAGCTGTTCTGCCTCAAATTTAAAGCTTCTAATCCCCCAATCCCCGTTTTGCTTAAAATACAGGGGGTACACTGCTAGTTTGTTACCGCCATGCACGCTATGTGTAGGGACAAAAGATGGACCTCGTCAAAAGCTACAGCTGAAAGTTGTGAGGGAAAGTTCACCCTGTGCTTTAAAGCCTGGGTCAGCATTTACAAAGGTCCGTTTCTGCATAAGTGAGCATACAAAACCCAGCGCCTGTTCAAATAGTGTGCAGCTCTCTGAGGCAGCTCATGACAACAGCCCAACAGCAGCACTGTTTGATCTCCAGTGTTTTCCTTAATCTGGGTTGTCAAGGTTTGCTTGTTGGAGGCTGTTTACTTTACTTCTCCTACAAAAAGTAACCCCCCCACCCCCCAGACAATGACTGACTAATTCTAAAACCAAGGAGGAAGGAGCACTGCTGCACAAAGATTTTAAAGCCACTGTTGCCTTTTTGTAATTGTTTGTAATTAATATGATTAATTTATTGTAATTGCATTATAATTGCACAATGAGTTGGCCTTTCTACTGTAAAGAATATAATATTTAACATAATGTACATTTGTGTAGTTTGACAAAACAGAAGACAAGTAAGATACTTTATGACTATTTACTAAATAACTAATTATTGTACAAATGTAACTATACAATTATTTTCATTTACAGGTACACATTTAAATGCATCAGGTATGCATTACCAAAATGTATAAATTTAATTGATACAGACCACTGTAATACATTTATATATAATTGAATTACAATTTTGTTTTTTTTTTCTTAAATTTATTTTCATAGAATTTAAATAATATATATATATGATTTATATTGTTACAGTAAAATAAATGCATTCAAATAATTAAACAAATCTGGTAGTATTAAAGAACTGTTAATAAAAAAGTTTTAACTCCAGCTCTCACAAGACTAAATGTGCACCTTTATCATTTCACTATTTTTCCTGATACATACTGTATTAATAATGATAATGAAATACAGTAGGCTAATTAATCTAAGCAAAATTTAAATAAGTACATTTCCAATAGACATAAAATAAACGATTATGACAATTACAATATAATTACCATTTATTTTAGTTCTCTACAGTTTAATGAAACGTAATGTCTGAATGTAATTCAGATTCAATAGGCTATAACATTGTTGTACGGAGTAGGCTATACCATTAAAACATATTATGTGAGATGGAACAACACGAGTAGCCTTCGATTAAGGCAATAGACAGTAAACGGACACATAATGCTTGTCTGCTGTCATATTGGACTAGGATTTATGGCCATTGTAGTGTGATCCTTATATTCTTAAAAAGTTTATACGGGTAGCACGTGGGGACGGGGTAGGCTCCTTCCCTGATTTAGTTTCAGAGAAATCACAGCACTCGAACTTGCCTCGAATGTACACCCGCAAACTTTTACGCTCTAACTTATATCTGTAACGTTTATCAAAGGACCTAGTTAATTAACTGAACTTTATAGAAATCTTAGCCAGTACATTTGTACAAAAGGCATAACTTATTTAATGTACTTTTTCATTCCTCCTTGCGGTCACTAAGACGTAGAATACCAAGTTTGTACAAATGTGCATGATGTACGTCTCTATCTTTAATACAAGCAAGCAAAGTTGCAATAGTATGCAAACAGGCATACTGTAGGAATAACCAGTATTCCCTAAACCCGCTAATACAGGTGTTGTTTATTTGTTAATTTCGATATAGTAACATTTAACAAAACAGCAGCAAACAAAGACAAACTTCATGTGTGTAGAGGTAAAGACAACGTAACAAGCAAGCATGATTATATTGTAAACTTACCGGAATGGAAAACCGTAGCCTACTGTACGTGCACCCGAAGCAGATGATACAATTCGCTAGAGATAATCAAGTGTGTACGCGATCTTGTGTACCAAGAAAGCATGCAACAATCTCACTGTAAATAATAATATTACTCCGCTTGGGGACCTAACTTGAGTGCGAGGGGGAGATATCTTCTGCGTTCACGCAGACCAGACCGACGTTTCGTGGAAAACAATAGCTTCTCCCTCATAAGGGGCTGCTTCTAATGTTATTACTTATTAACGCGCCTTGATGGAAAAAAAGAATCGCGGATTTGGATTGTTGTTATTTTCTGATGTTCCAAGTCCGTGACGTCATATCCACCTGCTGGGTAAACAACATGCATTGCAGATCCTTTACAGAATTGTTAAGAAGTAGTACACTTTAAACACTAGTGTCACTGGGCGAATCCTATATGTCGGTAATTATGCATTAGGTTTACTGTAGCTGAAAGTGACACGATGGGGCTTGTCGACCAGCTATAAACAAAATGTTCAAGATGACTAATATTACACAATTATTAAACAGAAAATCATAAACAAATGTTTTATATTTTCTCCTGCTGGACCTTGTGGGAACTGTCGTGGCTACTGTATTACAGCAAGAATGTTGGATTTAATGTGGTTTTAAACGAAACTAAGCCATTTTAAAGTGTTTATTTTTATTTACTAACATATCACAATCACGTATGCATGTGCACCTTTGCTTTTGGTACAATGCAAACGTGTTACATTGTATAGAACCTAGTAGGCTATACTATTAACATTTGAGCCCAACCCATGCTTAACTTTCTATACAGTTATTGTGTACAGCAATTGTGGCTGTGGATTGAAACTCAGTTTCCACTGAATATGCCTGTCTGTAGCTGTATTATCACATTATGGCAATAATTACAATCTCCTTCATTTGCCCCAGCAGATGAAAATGATCATGAGCCAGTTCAATAGTCCAGTTAACATTCATTGAAATGCAACATTAATTTAACCTCAAGAGAAAACATTTTAAGTCTTTCTGCCCTTGTTCAAGGTCTGAAAAATCACAACCCATTTTATTATAAACGACATTACATTTGTCATTTCTGCATCTAGCATGAATGCTTGTTATGAGTTTCTTTGGAAAACATGTTTCTTAGTAGACAGCGCCGCCATCTGTCCATGCCTTAGTATACAATCCGAGCCTAACAGAGCCCAGAGAGATCGATACGACGCTATTTAGAAACTATAGGCTTTTGCAAAGCTCTACACACTAACCACAACACAAACCAGTAAAACATTATAGCTCTTGCAAAAATGTACACGCTCTTTTAAAAATGTTGTTTTCACGCAAATACATTACACACATTTGAATAACCACAAGATGCAGCACACATAACATACCATAAATACTTATAAAATAATTATCAGAACTACTTTACATCGACATCAGCAAGTCAGTTGTGCACATGATATTAGAAATTTCTCGTTGCTTTGAAAAAACTGGAAATGGTTTTGCACATTCAAGTGATTACTCTTGGGTGAATCTTGACTTTTACCCATTAAGGAAATGTGTGAAGCTGTAGTTAAACATAAACCAATAATCAGATAAACCAATCATCAAATCAAATCTCTATCTAACCTTAATGGTAAACATATTGTGGGCTATAGTGCCATACATGTACAGTTTTGGGAAGGGGGGGTCTTTGTTTACATTTCTAAGTTTGCATTTTTCTTCCTTTGTTCTATGCAGTGCTGTAAAACTGTTTTATTGTATTTTTTACATTATTTTCTTTCTCAAATGACAGTACAAATAGCAGTATTGAAGTATATAAGTGAATTCTGTTCAATGTTGGTCTGCATTGTTGTTGTTCAAACACAATGTGTATTTGTGGTCTACTGTATAGTGTTCAAGCTCTGGTTTGTAAGTGAACTGACTATCTAAAAAATGTTTCTCCTTTGCCAGTGTGAGGTAAAAGGCTAAAGAGTGCAATATAGATGTTTACAGTTTTGCTAGAAGTGTTATTGAATTTCAAACTGAGTGTAACGCATTGAACTGTGTTAACGGTTTTGCAAGAAGTGTGTTTGAAACTTTGTAATTTGTAACTGAAAAGCACAGAACCTGCATTAAGTTTGGCACAATTGATAAAGGCATTGGCTACAGTACAAGTGTTCAATTGTTTATTTCAGGAATTGCGCTTAAAGAATCAGTATAAGTGTGATCGCATTCAGAACTGTAATGTAAAACATAAAATACGTGATACATTCAAATGTTTTATTGTATTTTAAAGTAGCACGCAAAATAAAGTGCCTCATATTATAGACACAATTTGAATGTGATGGGTGCAGGGCAACAGCTGGTGAAGGGTGACATGCCATGTTCCCCTCCTAAAAAGAAAGTGTATGAGGAAGGAAGTAGCCCAGAGGCATAGGGAGGAACATCAGTCACTACACGGCCCACAGCCACAGTGTTGTACTTTACGACCCTGAGGCCAGGGCCTATGATGCAGTGAAACACAGATGTCTATCGGGCCATGCGTCGTCATAAACTGTAGCGCTGGCTTCAAACGTACCTCACCCCCACCCACACAGCATTCATCATTATCCTTATTGCTTTGATATTCACTATTTATAAAACACAAATATAATGCAACAAAACATAGACTGTATTAACCCGCTTGCATTTTCTTCTCATAAAGTGATTTTGTTGTGGTTGTTCTGTTATCTAACGAATGTGCAGTTTGATCTTTGATCTGCATTTAGGCCTACTAGATCTGAAGCATGAACTGAAACCAGTTTCCATTTGTTCTGGTATACAATTGTTATGGCATTTTGTTTGTCATGTGACTGATCTGTATTGTGGATTAGGTCTTGACCTGATAAAGCAACAGTTACAAATTAATTGAGGACTCATATCAGTTATGTAACAGCCTCTCCACATGTGTAGACAACAAAGTAATTAGCTTTCTGTTAATTAGGTAATTAAGCAAATGAATAGAAGCTCCTCTCAATTTCCAATGCGGATGGCTTTCACTAGTTTTCCCTGCTGCTGCGGGCACAGTTAACAGCTGAGAAACAATAAAGGCCTAAACAATGTGAAATAAAAAAAAAGCACTTAAGAGATAATGACTTGTGAGGATTGCATATTATACACAACTGTCTAAATGGCTGACTGCAGGACATATGAATATGAGACACTGAAACTACAAATGTGGCATCTCAGAAATGCATTTTTATATGCAGGCGCCATATTCTTGCATTGCATACAAAGATGGAATTCTCCACAGAATCCTTAATTCAAGGTGATTGAGGTTACAAAGTGTTTGGTTTGCATTCCAGAGTCTGATACAGTATGTGGTTGTCAACTCTCTATATTTGTCACTATTCCATAAATTATATGTAAACATTAAATAGCAGGGCCCAATGAATAGTGCTATGCTTATTTCTGAGGAAGTCAAACAACAGTGTTATTGAGCAATATATTTACCTTAGTGTACTGTACAGTACTAAAATCATTCTGGAAGTTGTAAACATGCCTTGTGACATGTATTTTTAGATGAATAAACAGCAGACATACAGTACATAGGTATGTTATAGTACATTATTTTCACAGCCAGAATTTTGAATGATAAATAGTTGTCATTGCCAAAGTATTTTCTTTTTTGTAGTGGTAAAATTACATTGGCACTAAAGTTAAAGCTAAATTCAGTCTGTCAAAATACTAGTTTTGCTACATTTGTGACTTGTTAAGGGATAATAATCCTGATTATTGCTCCCTTGAAATGTTGAACAGTGAGCGACCAAAACAAACCATTCAGCTGCAACATATAATACAAAATAAATAAAACATTTAAAAAACATTCGTATTTTGTAAAGTGAACTGGCCAAGTACTATATACACAGTATGTGACTAGTGTTTGATCATATTGGAATGTTGTATATGGAAGATTATAGCAGATTGTGATTTCAATCATTTATCAGACCCTTTTGTCAAACTATTGTAATTTAAGACTGCAAAATATTAACTTTATATAGGAGAACGGCAGTGCCTATAAAAGTAATCAATCAGGCCAAACTGCTAATTACTGCATATTTGGAGAGGTATTATATAATAAATAGCCTATGCAATACTACATCGCAGAATGGTTGGATAACCCTTGAAGAACTTTGAACTAAAACAAACAATGCAAATAACAATTGTATGTCATTTTTATTTCTATTTGTGATATCAAAACTGTGTTTAGCTAGTTCAATAACAGTGGTATAATACAAGAGTACAGTATACTGTATGCATTCAGTTTGTCATTGTTGCCAGCATTGACATTGCCAGCAGATAAGAACACAACAGCACAAACATAGTATTGTTATTTATTTGGTATCTTGTGATTGTGACATTATTACACAAACATGTATGAGTATAACACTCTTACATGACAGGGCATATAAAAGAAGCCTGTGGACATTATTTATAAAACTTGACCATTATATTTTGGACTTTTCTGAACTGTCACAATATATCTACAGAAACTAAATATAGTAGTCAAATGACCTAATTGTGTTCCACTAATCCAAAACAAATTACAGGCCTGGTTTCTATTGCAGTGTGTTCTGATCATAAGGACAATCAGCAAATCTAGATGTATCCAAATACACAAAACTGGAGAATATAAGCACTTGTACTGTACAATATATCCATATGGCACAGAGAAAAAGTGCAGCACTTTAAGGTAATAAGAACATTACAATTAAGAGTGTGACTTAAGTTAGATAACTCAACATCTACCTAGCATTTACAGTACATTCACATTCAATGGAGGCAACTATTAAAATGTTAGTGACCTGTTGCCATAATGGCATTATAAATTAAAGGTGTTTGAAATAAGTAGTCTTGTGCAAGTATCCCCAGATGTTACCATGACACACATTTCTTCTATGCTTATCTTCACCATTCAGATGAGGGGCTAATCCCTGCCTGGTAAAAACACTTAGTTTATGCTCTCTTCTGCAAAATAAATGCTATGACACCAAAGGTTAAATTATTTTAAAACCATCTGAAAAATGTTCTAAAGAAGGACAAACAAATTAATGGTAGGATAGAAGTGGTCTGCGTATTCGACTTGCTGCCAAAAGGTCTAGTGTTCGATTCCTAGCCCTGCTGTAAAAAACCTTTGTCAAGATGCCCGACACCTATATACTCCCCAACACATGAATAAAGCCTCAGCTAATTGACATCATTTTGATTCAACAATTCAAAACTAGCAAGACTCTAATTGCTACCTTTATAGCAGGGTCCATACATACTGTGCAGAAAACAGTGCCACAACAGGGCATTTCAGTAGAAGAAATCCTGGGTTAACATGAATGTACACTGCAGACAAAATTAATTAAATCCATGTGGTATGTTTGAATGACGCTTACTTATTTGATACATTGTGTAAAGAATTCAAAGCTCTGGGAGCTCATTTTATCGTCCAAGTTGAAAAAAAGGCATCCATCATTGAGATTTATAAAAATATACTGATAACATTTCCTTGGTAAATTCAAAATAATATTCTTGATTAGATTGTGTGGAGGGAGTTTACGTCCAGGCAGGTAGAGTTCAGATTTTAAATTAAAAAGTACATCACAATCTAATGCCGTGATCGGCCTCCTTCAAAGGCATGATGTTCCTTGTGAGCTGAAAGATTCAAACAGTCATAATCAGTACAAAGCCTTGTGCTATCTTACACATGCTGTATAATCATATTACAACAAGTGCATTCAGACTTTAGTAAAGCATTGTGAGCATTTTGTCCTGATTTACATACAGTTCTCCCATCTATTAAAATAAAGTGAAGTCTGTAATGTTATTTTGACAGAATCGTACATATATCAACTTTTGTTAAACCCTTTATTCTGTAGTTTCTTTACATCAATATAGCCCAAGTCATCAAGCTGACATCTGCAACTGTACTTACGGAATAAACCAATGTTGTGTTTAAGATATACGTACGTTTTGGATTAAACCTTCTACTATACTTTAAATTATATTATACAACAACAGCCAACAGGACTACCAGTAACACTTCTAGTGTGCCTCTGCTTAATATTGAGGTAATGTTGGGTTTAAATGTTTAGTCTTGCGCCCCACACGCACATGCGCACACACAATGTAAAACAGAAGAAGATGCCCCGCCATACTTACATTTATAAAAAACTGCTTTAAAAGATATGTGTGGAAGAAGCTCGTAGACCTTTCCCAAGATAGTAGCTTCCGTTGCAAGTGATGCATTCCCATTCCAGATCTGAACAACATCTTCTCGATCACGAACACTAACACTGACGCCAACTACCTCATCATCTGGGGAAAAGTGAATAGCAAAAAGGTGTTTATGTAATTGATTTTTTTTTAAACTATATGTATCATCTGAAATTCTGGTTTTGAGCATGCGATTACCGTCTAGTTTCAGACAATAATGTCTACATGCACGTTTCCATAGCAAAACAGCCAATTATGCCAGTTTTATTCCAACAAAATAATAAAGTCTCCACGTTATTATAACATTTTCTTACTAACATTAAACTAATTAATCGTACTTAACAATTCATAAAATGCATGACAAGCTTTGTTTACATGGACCCTATTATTCTGCTTGGAATCGGGTTAAAAACGAATCCCGAAAGAGAATGCTCCATATAAACACCTAGCTTCAGTTTAGTTCAGTCTGGAAAGCCTCGCAATCATTTGGAATGTGTCCGAGTAGCAACTGAACATTCCAATCCGTGTCGTGCTTATAGCTATACGGGCATGGTTTAGGTGTGCCGACCATGGTGCCAACAGTGAAAACGACCAGATGGTTCATCCAATCAACTGTCAAGTTTTTATTTTTTTTATTTTAAGTTTAGCCATTCGCAAACAGTTAAAATGTACAGCTCCCAAGATGGACTTGTGACAACAATTCCTCTGGCATGTCAGGTTAATAAACACCACGATCAGGAAGAGAAACAGCCAACCCGATCGAGATTTCATTCAGATGCAGAGAGGCAGTATAACCCGTTCCATGACCCGATTGAAATAATAATTCTACCATGTAAACGGTTAAACACGATTACCTCCTGGTTGCAATCTAATGCGCATGCCCCATCTTACGTTTTTGTGTGATGCCAGCAGTTAATTATTCTGCACAGTCACTTTACAAAGCATGGATGGACAGAACAATTGCAACTCGCGCAAATAACTGAATGGGAGTTAGTACGGTGACGTCATCTGGAGCCATACATTTCTCCACCAGTCACACAAATAGCCTCACTCTCTGACGTACCCACAACTAGAAGCTAGCTGGTTTTAGCCACTTGGTAATGGGACACATTATGAACTAGATAATGTGTGCATGTTTAACATCAATTACGATAAGTTGTGACGGTGGATGTAAACACCAGACCTGATTAGCTGACATCCTATGTAAACCGGTAACCCCAAATGGTCAATGGGAAAGATTCCATTCGAGAAGACAAAAATGTGTCCAGTACAATAATCTAAAGTACATACTGAGTAAATATTACATAATCTAATCCGACATCTATAGGAGCACCTATTGAAACACTCCATTTAGATAATGAGTCGAGCAGCTGGATGTGCTTAATGCTCTGTTGAATCTTGCCTGAGTATTTGTTGACAAGATGCCACCAGCCAGGGCAGATGGAGGTCAGCACTTTCATCATGCATGACATACAGTAGATGTCATACAAGCATGCAAGCAAACCAACAATAAGCCTGTAATACTGAATCAGACTTTAAACCCAATACCTAAATATCTCTGAAATGATGTCTCTGGTAAGCACAGCTCCATGCAGACATGTGAAAGCTGCATACTCATGGCTGTCCACATGATTGGGCCCGTTTGGACGCTGTGTAGTGAACCCACCTGAGGCACAATAATCTGCAAACTGCTCCCCAATAGTAGCAAGTAACAACTCTTTCCAAACAGCTGACTGAAACGATAAGACGACACAGACAGTAATTAATATCAAGATAATATATGGAGGAATGTGTGTAATTAATGTGTTAAGTTGTATAACACCTACAGCGCTCTCTTTCGGTACTTTCATTTTCCACACCCCCCCTTTTGCATTGCTCTCCTCTTCCCTGTTGATACAAATGTACTGATTAAAAATGCATGCACTCTAAAACCTTAAAGCATACAATCCCAATTTAGTCTTACACACATGTACATTTAACTTGATGGAAAGGACATCTGTGATTAACCAACTTAAAACATTTTTTTTTTTACAAATAAACATAAAGGCACTATAAGGAGTTCTCCACTGTTAACCACATCAGCGACCCTGTTTGTGTTACATTTATAGTGGATATATGTCATTTATAGCAATAAATAAGGTTTCATCATGATTGCAAATACATTCACAGCATATAGAGACATTAGCCTCAATTACTGATACAATGCAACATAGACATTTTGCAAAAAGGCTGACATCTCGTATATTTATATTCAAACACACTCACTCGAGGCTATGAGACTGATGGAAAAGGCTGTCTTATAGTCCAGTCAGCTCTATGGTCTCTGCTACACTAATCCATCACTCTGTGTAGTGCCTTTAACAGGGACAGAGACTAAAAAGAAAACCAAGCTTTACTGATGTGACACATACCACAATGGCCTCCTCTCACCACGCATTAAGTGATAGCTACATCTCAAAGGCAGGGCTGTGACTGGTGGGATGTTGTTGTATACACTCCAAAACATCTACACACATGAAAGCAGAAACAAATACTAGCTATTAAATACAACCACCACACAACACAACAAAGCAAAACACAGTATAGGCTACTGTAGTGTCGTGACTATGTTTAGTGGTCGACATAAACAATCTTGTATCATGGCATAACGGTTGACAAATGCTCTTTAACTCTAAACTGTACACCACGGGACAACTACTGATATGCAAAATGAGCTGAGTCACATATTCCTTCCTAATTCTGTGACGGTATTGTATTTGACATTGTGCCAAGACAGACACCTGACCGCATGATACTCATAGAATGAAGACCTTTGATTGCATAGTCAATCTCACCTGGACAGTTTGAACTGTATAGATCTTTTTCAAATTGGATTCACATTCTGCTGCTGTAGTCCCTGGCAATGACCTGGGGAGGAGGGGGGGGGACAAATATTGCATATTTAGCCATTATTACACAATGATACATGCAATGTAAAACACCCACAAACGCCTTCTAAAAATATTTTTTTCAACCAGTGTTTTAAAAAAGGTTGTCTTCATGGCCCATGGTCGATGTTACAAATGGTTGATAATGTATGTGTAATAGTAATGGCAGTCCATGACAGTAGACTAAATACTGTTTAAGTTAATTATTCATTTATTTGCAAAAAAATAGGGGCACGGTTATATTATCATATAATAACCATGGACTGAAATTGCCATTCTGATTCATTCCGTATTATGCGTTACTGACTGTACACAGAATAAATGCTCAAAATACTCAAATACTCATCTATAAGCCAAATGGGTTAGCCTACCTACCACCATAGGGTTAACAACCCCATTTCCAAATGAGGGGCTATATGGGGAAAAAGGTCGCCGTGCGTAGACTATTTAGTAACATGGTTACAATATTCATTGTTTAATCGCATCTATTCATTCAACAAAAGTGACTACTTTGTAACATCTACGTCACATGTAGCCTATTTGAAAGTATTTGATGAAGCGAAACTTTTTCTAATGGTTGATGGGAAAAGGTCATCATATAACGCAAGCAGCTCCTGCTGCATCTGGTCTGAAGGCCTACAAAATGTACGACCTTCGGCAGTTTTTTCCCCCCATTGTCCCCGATTATGTTGAACTCAGACATGGCCTATTGCACAATGTGAAATCCGTACCCAGCCTTGACTTTATTTACCTGTCAAGCCAAAATGTCCATGGAGAGTGCAGAGGCAATGCTGTGGCGTCTTCGCGTTGGTTCTTTGTGATATTGTCTAGCTCTTGCTCGTCGATGTCAATGTTGTTTTCGGGGGAACCCGTCTGATCTGCCAGTGCACCTCTGTCCATCTGCAGATCCGTACCTGCAGGAACGGCCATGTCTACGTGCAAATTAAATATTGTATTATGCTACTTGTAGGGAGCTTCTTCAACAAATCGCCCGGTTTTACTCTCCCAGAAACAACTACAGCTTTTCCGCCCACAAGCCGATGACGCTGCTACGCCACCGTCACAACAAATAGGCATCGTCGCAACGAAACTTTTATATTTCTTGGTCGCTGCTGACCAGCCAAGGATCAACAAAAAACAATAATTTTCCTGTTATTCAAACTTCATTTTACGTTTCAAAAGTTGTCTCAAAATAACAATTGTGTAGTCCCTAGTGGTTGCGTTGCAGAACATAGAATAGCCTGCACACCCCATAGCCTATTAAATTATAATTTACACGTTTGATGTTAGATTGCGACTTTGACGATTCCATTATCACCCAAATATAAATGTTAATATAATTTAATGTCAAATTCGATGTAGGCTAATCATTGAACCATATGGATGTGCTGTTCTACAGAACTGGCAGTAGAGGACGCTGGTGAATCACAGCCTTATTTAACAATTTCGATGAAAATCTATTGAATAATATAAGTAATTTCGCATTCATGTATTATTACATAGATAGCATATCTGAGATTTTAGATTTTTATATATTTTTTGGTTTTCTTTGTTTTGTCATATTTAACCCTGTAAGACCCAAAAATAGTAAAACCTAAAAAGAAAAATTATTTTACCTTTCAGATGTTGTTGTTGGAGGCATTTGATGCAGAAATGAAAGAGTTTCTAAAAAAAAAAAGGTTTATGTACGTTTTAAGAGAAATGTTGTAATATTGCAACGTTGGGCTTAGTTGGGAGCAGAATTTCTGTATTTGTACTTACATTGTCTGAACATCAATTCAGAACAACTAAGAGTTCATTTACAGGTTTGATTGCTTACTTAGCCCCATAAAGGTATATCATATTAATAATAATCACACATTAGTCATATTTTT
>JAODUK010000302.1:0-13850 GCA_027564635.1 Typhlichthys eigenmanni | reverse complement strand
CAGACAGACAGACAGACAGACAGACAGACAGACAGATAGATAGATAGATAGATAGATAGATAGATAGATAGATAGATGAAAGCAACAGAGAGAGAGTGGGAGAGGGAGTGAAACAAGAGAGGAGATTAGAGCTGGAGTGTCGGGGGAGAGGCTGTTCACCCACGGATGGAAGGACTCCGGTGTGAAACATGGTGAGGAGGACAGTCACAGGGCATGTGAGTGGTGGAGAGAGGTGGAGCCAGAGGGCGATAGGAGAGGATGAGTGGTGGAGAGAGAGGTAGAGGAAGGATGAGTGTTTGGTGAGGGCCGTGGTAGCAAGGGAGAGAGGGATGAGAGCTTGAAAGGTAGAGAGACCGAAACAGGGCCTTTTAGATGAAAAGGCAAGTGAGAGGTTTGTCAGCTAGCTGTACAGTAGGCCTACATAGACTCACAGGGACACAGCGAGACACAGGAGAGGTCATTTGATTGACTTGCACAACGACCAACTACATAATTTACTGACCAAGTTGTTAAAATTATGGTATGTACTGTATTGCTTGGAATAACATTTTTTTGTTGTCAAAACTAGGCCAGCATATAGTTATATTCTGTGTTCTCCTTGTAAGATTGATTTGGTTTTCAGAGGGAAGATTAAAGTAAACCTATATGACTTTCTGCTAGGGATGGCACCGATACTATACTGAGAAATCGGTCCGATACTGACTTAAATAGCTGGATCGGTATCGGTGACAACTGGACAGTTGTAACCGATCCATGGGGCTGATCCAATTAAATCGATTTACACGCATAGGTCTACTGTCAAGAATCAGCCATGTCTAACCTACCCAGTCCACACCATAAGCAGCAGGTATCTAAAATGCCCTAAAAAATGTCCTCAAATAGAGATTGGTCATTTACTTTGCAACTTAACTTAAAAACGTAATTTAACGCTGGAATCGGATCGATTCTCGGTATCGGCCGATACCCCAATGTGCCGGTATCTGCATCGGGACTGAAAGAACTTGATCGTGCCATCCCTACTTTCTGCCACTAGATGTCACAGTATGTGCATAAGCATCTTGCAATGATGTCCCTGCTGTGTAAACAAAGAACAGAGTGACACAACATACAGAAGGAGTGCAATGTAATTCTCTGCTCAAGACGTAATTACCCCGCTATCAATAGAGTCACATAGAAAATAGTTGTTTCCTGCTATAATATTTATGGTTGACCTGGTTGGTAGGGTGGGAAAATGTTGTCTACTTTGAATGCTTCCTCATGTAAAGCAAGTAAATAAATGTTTACGTAAAAGGTAGGTCAGATATCGTAAGCTAATTTAAAGCTAATTCACTTTTTTTCAGATTCACCAACTCCTCTCCTCCTAGTATATTAACATTCTCTGTGTGTGCTGAAAAAATTATCTGGTACTTCTACACAGTTCAAAACATAAGCAGGAACACAAACGCAGTGGCGAACACCGCTCACAACAACAATGCCCTTGACTTCGCAACGTGTTTCAATGTGTGGGAGCGGAACAAAGGGAGTTTGTTGGGATTTTATCTTGAAGTTAGCAAACCTTTAATCTAAAGCTTTCTTGGTGCCTTTAAATGAAAACCAATAAACTAAATATACACTCCGAGCTAAATTGCCATGGTTAAAGTTGAAAATGTGGCAAACATCTCATACTCCTACTATATTTTGACAGTGCACATTGTAAGGAAATGAAAGGCGGACATAAACAGCTTGCCCTGCATGAAGCCTTAGGTGAACTGTGGCTTGTCTTATGTGAAATAAGAGTGCACAAGTAAATGCACTAGCGCTGAGAATTGTGACGGGCAGCTATGAGAGGCGAGAGTAGTGAGTTAGAAAAGGCCACTTATTAAAGATGGCAGCTGAGAGCGGAATAGTTGTAATATATTTGGGAGAAACGACAGCCAGCTGACTCTGGTGAAAAATATACTTACTGAGGAGTGTCTGTGCTGTATAAAGTGTGTCTGCTATTTCTCTGTTCTGTAGTAGCATAGATACCGTATGGAACACAACGCAGAAGACACATAAAAACAGAGAATTTAGTATGTTACACACACGCACATGCGCACACACACACACACACACACACACACATACAGCTGTGTATACACAATATTTAAATATTTTACCTGAACCAGTGCCACCAGTCTCAATAAAATGACTTCTATTGCAGCCAATACATTCTTCTGAATATTATATTTGTTAATATATTCATTAAGTACATACGTAGTATTATTCCTATAAGCTAGGCCTGTCACAATAATGACTATGTCGACATATTGTGCGATATATGGACATAACCTCTATCATTTTCCTGACCTCGATAATATTGTATTTACATGCGTGTAGCTGACATAGTGCTGCGCTGCTCCACACACACACACACACACACACAGAGTGACAGCTGATACAGTGTTTCTAAAGACCAACGAGTGTGTTATTGTTTTTAGGTAAAGGTGTTTTTTCCACACAACTACATTTAGAAGAAGAATTGTGAAAATACGGCATTTGTTTAATTTGCTTCAAGGTTTGTAGCCTACTTAGCTGTGCAATGAAACTGGTTTAGCCAATCACAACGAATAATTCACGTCACGCGACAATAGAATAATTTAGAATTGGAAATAGTTTTTCCGTTTGCTTGATTTCGCAGTAAATGGTTTGAGAAGGTAGTTGTCAGCGAACTCACATTGACACTGGACGAAGGGTGGAAGTTTAAATCTAATATGTTTGGAATTTTTACACAAACGTAAAAAATTAAAGTTCAAACTTTGGTTTCACTTTTCGATATCGCAAACATATGAACTGCCTCACTTTCATCCTTTCATTCCTTTTCATCCTCATGTTTTGTAGCGACAGTAGTAGGCTACTATATTAATATAAAACGTTTCCTGTGTTGCAGTTAAGATACCTCTCTGCCTGCTTCCCTTGTCGACTCTGGATTATAAAGTCAGTCATTCCACCCTTTACTGGTCTGCCCTTAAATTAAAATAAACAATTACAATATTGTTTATCACAATTATTTCTGGGACAATTAATCGGCAAACAAAAAATAGTTATTGTGAAAGTATTATAAGCATTTTTAGCCTATACTCTACACACACTCTATTTAAGGTGCCTTAAGATGCAGTTTCTCAAATGACCACGAGATGCACCGGATTTCTAAAGTAACTCAACTATGATGGCTTTTGAAAATTAACTTATATTAAAAGGGGAAGTTAGGGACGACTGGAGTTAACGATTGTAGATATTTTTACTTACTTTTAACTCTCTCTAATGCCACAGGATGCTCCCTCATGCACTGCCGAGGCTTGCATAGTGATGTGCGGTGCGGTCTGCACCACGTAGTGTTCCCATTTACAGAGCCAGGGCTGTGTAGAAGCACCGGATGTCTTTTTTAACGCGCAAACAGAGCAGGCAGCTGCTGGCACCGTGAGGAGAAATTTGAGTTTGACTAAAATTGCACTAACTTGCAATAACCCCTGACCGATAACGTTCTGACAGCTGAGCTCATGCTCTCGTAGATTTCAACCAATCAACGTTGTTGATTCAACCGCCAAGCACAATGCATTGCCAAACAAGGGAGGCAATTATTTGGGATTGCTGTCATATTGTTTGCTAAATAAATATATCCTAAATATAAATAGGCACGGTGACTTACTTTTATTATATAAATGTTTTATTTCTTTGAAAAAATAAATAATGTATTTCGTAATTACCCTAAAACACCCACAAAATATTTCCTGTGACACCTGAATGGGGAAAAGTATTGGCAAACCCTTTTCAAAATGCCAAAGCACTAGCAGGCAGGAAGCACCTCTTAGAAAGTTCTGCTCCATCAAGGGTGCTGGGAGGCACATCTGGGAGCGCCATGCAACACTCGACGCTGCGCTCTTAACTCTCCTCAACTGCATTTGAGCTAAGAAAACCTCAAAACCTCAAAGCTCTCTGTGTGCGTGTGTGCTTGTGCGTGTGTGTGTGTGTGTGTGTGTGTGCGTGCTGTGACTGTTTGTGTGTGTGTGTGCGTGCGTGTGCATGTGTGCGTGTGTGTCCATGTGTGTGCGTGTTGTTACTGTTTGTGCGTGTGTGTGCGTGTGTGTGTGTGTGTGCGTGTGCGTGTGTGTCCGTGTGTGTGCGTGTTGTTACTGTTTGTGCGTGTGTGTGTGTGTGCGCGTGTTGTGACTGTTTGTGTGTCTGTGTACGTGCGTGTGCGTGTGTGTTTGTGTGCATGCATTGATTAGGTGTGGTAGAAAAAATATATATATCAAAGCCGAGCTTTGGGATGCGAATCGCATTTTCCATCTGTTCCTTTAAGCCCCGCCCGTGCTCATATATGTCCCGCCCCTGCTCCCTTATGTCCCGCCCATGCTCATTTATGTCCCGCCCCTGCTCATTTATGTCCCGCCCCTGCTCATTTATGCCCCGCCATTGCTCATTTATGTCCCGCCCCTGCTCATTTATGCCCCGCCCCTGCTCCTTTATGCCCCGCCCCTGCTCCTTTATGTCCCGTCTTCCCGTTCATTCAAAGGACAGAATAAGCCGTTTATTTTAGACAAATAAAAGGAGTTCTTTCAACTCAGACAAAGTGGGAAGACTAAAGGAGGGGCTGTGTATTGCGCACGCGCACACACACACATACACACACACACACACGCACACACACTAAACTAATGCCGGCTGACGTACTTACAAGAACACACACATCCGCACACAGACACACACACACAGAGGTATATCAGCAATGCACAACTACACAAACGCACACACAAAGAGAGAAAGATCCACTATGACAGCACACACACACACACAGCAGGTTTTGACAGGATCACGCCCACACAGGCAAAACACAGACACACATACGGCAAGCCACAGAGAGAGAGAGACAGCAAGAGAGAGAGAGAGAGAGAGAGAGAGAGAGGGAGATAGCAAGAGAGAGAGATACAGAGGCAGAGAGAGACAGAGCGAGAGAGAGAGAGAGAGAGAGAGAGAGCGAGAGGGGGAGATAGATAGAGAGAGAGAGAGGGAGATGGCAAGAGAGAGAGATACAGAGGCAGAGAGAGACAGAGAGAGAGAGAGAGGGAGATGCCAAGCGAGTGAGATACAGTACATAGAGGGGCAACGAGAGTGCGATAGCGCGATAGAGAGAGAGGATGAGTGCATGCAGAGGGCGAGCGACAGAGAAAACAAAGAAAGAGAAATGAAAGAGAGGAGCGCTGCATTAGAGACGAAAAGATTAAAGACGCCTCCTCAGAAACCGCCCGTCTGCGTGAATCAAACGCTCCATCCAATTATGCCACGTATTGAACGCACACAAACACATGCACACGCAGCGTGTTTAATCTGTCTCTTTGTGTTGTTTTTTGAAATCATTCAACAAGAAAGTTATACCACATATTGTATAGCTAATTATTATCATCAGTATAATTGTTATAATTTAGTTACTGGTTAACAACTCACTAAAACTATTGTTTATACATCTATAATGACTATAAGAAAGAAAGGGAACTTGAAAGAGATGGGAGGGGTTGGTTGACAGGGCACAGAGACTGTTTTACATGCCTGCGATGAGCTGTGCGTTTCTGCATTACCGACATATCTGACTCAGTTTCTCTGTTCTGGAAGTTTGATGTTAGTGTGCATGGTCATTGTTGTTGCTTATTAGCCTGTCTCTGCCTGCATATTGTTCTCATCCACCTGCCTGACAGGCAACATGTTCTCTTTCCCAACTCGTCAGATACTGCAGCTTGGTCAATGGCCTTTCTCGTCAATTTTCAATGCGTTAGAAAGCCATTGGCGTCTTAGGATGAAGACTTCGGTCATTGACTGTTACGGCAAGGATACCGTGTTACCACAGGTTTATTTTAAGCTATATGGGCATGCAATCCCAGCGCAAGTATTAGCTCCTGGTTGGAGATAAATAACCAATATACAATCGAGACATGTTAAAATGTATTTACTAGATCTTACCGGCCGACAACAAGGTGAAAAATGAACGCCCACACAACCCATTAATCCATGTAGAAGGCACACCCAGTACGGTTACAGCTTTCTCCCTATTAATGCCATTGAGTACTTCCTAAATAAATGTCCGGAAGTTCAAAGATAGCTGCCGAGTAGCGAGACTTGCCTATAAAGACTTTGGCTATACTCTCTAGACACAAAGACATTGTTATTGTTCTTAGAATAGATTTGACATCGCAACAAACTAAGTTCTACCGTAAGGTATGTGGTTGTGTGCCAATGAAGAAAGATCGGCACTTTATTTTGCTAAAATGAAAATGCTGTCAGGCTAATGTTGAGCTAACTGCTCCCTATATTGTGTCTTTGTGCACCTTCTAGGATAACTAGGGTACGTCTACACAGTAGTGGCGCAAGCTAGCGAGCAGCGTAGCCGGCTACTGTTATTGTGTTGCAAATCTATTGTGAGATCTCAATAGAGCCAGGCACCATATACAATAGTTTATCCTATCGTATAGTATGTCAGTGCTACTGACACACAGTATACGGTGCATATTTTATATGTCTCCCTGCTCCAACACACCTGATTCAAATGAATGGGTTGTTTTCTGGCTTCTGCAGGGATTGATAATGACCCATTAATGTGAGTCAGGTGTGTTGGAGCAGGGAGACATAAAACATGCAGGGCAGTGGCCCTCCAGGACCAGGGTTGGGGACCACTGTTACAGTATGTACTGTAAGGGAGAGGTGGAACGTGTGTGTATGTACGTGTGTACGTGTGTAAAAAAAATGATTCCATTAAAAAAAGCAGTCGACAATAATAGAAAGACGCAACTTTAAAGTACTTTATGTTCCCAGGGCAACGCTGCTCTTCTGGAACCTTCCGGGCCCCGTTGTGCCATGTTTCTTAACACGAGTCATGACATTTGACCTTTACAATATAAAAAGCCACTGCTCTGTTTCACAAATTGTCTTCGCCCACGCGCCTCTCCCATCGACTCTGGGCGCTCTGACTCATCTGTGATGCTCCGCCGCGCCAGCCGACGAGACTGCACGCAAACACACACACATCCACTAGTGGGCACACACACACACACACGCACGCACACACACACACAGGCAGAGCCGTTCTCTCATTCCAACTCTATTACTGTAAAAGTTCGTATCAATAAGACATTGGCGTGAATTATAATTCGCATAATGGAGCGTAAAAACACACGCTCATACGCATACATAAGCTCATATACAATGCACCACCGGGAACAAGTGCACAAGCTACACACTAAAATCACTATTAAAAGCCTTCTCCTAAGTGACAATAAAGAGCATTTATAGGTCAGCTGTGCTTTCTCAGTATCGCATAGTGGAAGTGTAGGAGATGTGCCTCATGGACAAAGAGAGAAAATAATAGAATGACGGGCCAGGAAGGCTATACTGTATTATATGGATGTGTTAAAAGCAACTGATAAGTCAAAATGGGCCGCCAGCCACTTCAGTGAAACTGCTTGCCCCGTAAATACGACTGGAGGGTCAATATGTCGCAGTCCAGAGAATGAGCACTGGTGTCTTTAGTTACTAGCGTGCAGTTTCTAATGCCATGTGGTGGCATCACACGAGAAATTAGCGTTACTGGGCTCTTGGTTAAAAAGTGATATTTAATGAATTGTTAGTGAACTGCAACATTCGAGGAAGATTCATACTTAAGTCAAAAGTGTGTGTGCTTACTATGACCCACAAAGGGTTCTTAGACAAAACAGCATTTGGCTGCCGTACCAGAGTGTTGGCCACCATACCAAGCAGAAGACTAGGCTTTGCTTATTCTCGCAGAGCCAGCCTTTACTGCATAAGCACATGCCTACTTGACAAGCAGAGGTATTTTGATTGACATGCATGACCAGCTACGTTATTTACCGCACCGTTGTGACGAAAAGAGAGCTGAGCCGGAAGGCAAAGCTCCCGATCTAACGATTTCTTCGTTCCTACCCTCACCTATGGTCAAAAAAATGGGTTTCCTCAGGAGGGTGGCCCTTAGAGATAGGGTGAGAAGCTCAGCTATCCGTGAGGAACTCGGAGTAGAGCCGCTGCTCCTTTGTGTCAAAAGGAGCCAGTTGAGGTGGTACGGGCATCTGGTAAGGATGTCCGTATCACATAGGTACGTAGTGCCAATGGATGGAAAAGGATGAGACTGAGCCAGATTAAAGCCAACATGGCTGCCACCGGAACCGCAGACAGGGTTCCCTATGTCCGTTAAATATTGGGGAATAAGTGTGTAACCTTCCATGATCAACCAATATCCCCAAGACATTTGTAGCTGAAGCCATGATATCAATATTTATGGTTTGCATCCAGAATAGGCTTGTGGTTCAAAGCAGTGTTACACAACCGGCACCAGTCTCTACCCCTCCCTCTGTACAGCACTGCAGGCTCATACCATTTACCACCCCTACAGCTAAAACACATTAACGTATTTATTGTACGATTAATTGCATTCGTGGCCAGGGCTCTGTGGCACAACAGGCTGGGTATTTAATCAGGATGTTTGCAAGTGTGTGTCTGTGTGTGCGTGTGTGTGTGTGTGTCTGTCTGTGTAGGTGTGTCAGTGTGTGTGTGTGTGTGCGCGTGTGTCTGTGTGTCTGTGTGTGCGTGTGTGTGTGTGTGTGTGTGTGTAGGTGTGTGGACTATATCTGCTTTCTACAGTCTTACATCGTACCCTCACGGTACGAGATGTTCTTTTCCTCTACATGGAAATACTGGCTGCGTGTGTGTGTGTGTTTGTGCGTGCATGCATGCATGCGTATGCGTGTGCGTCTCTGTGTGACTGTTTATATGAGAAAGTGTGAAGATAATAGTCAGAGATGGGAAGGGAGAGATTGTGCATGTGTGCTCGTCTCCATGTGTGTGTGTGTGTGTGTGTGTGTTAGAGTGTGTGTGTTAGTGTGTGTGTTAGTGTGTGTGTGTGTGCGGGTACTATGAGCTCCCTTGGGCAAGGGGTACCAGATGCACTGAACAGCTAAAAATACACACACAGACACATCACTGTTAGCATTAGCATTACTGGCACATTTCACACATAGTGCACTTTGTATTCGTGCATATATTATTTTCACTTTTCGGGCCGTTTTATGTTTTAATTTCCCTGCTCTCATTACTCTCTCTTCCACATGCCCCTCAGGTCTTCGGAACACTTCAGATACTAGCATTCAGACGCTTGCTGTGATCCACAGGTCAAAGGTCACGCTGTCGCTCACCTGCATCAAATAAACAATGGCGCTTGCAGCAAGCAATGCACAAGCCATGCGTTCAGAGAGCTCAGTGATAGAGAGCTAAGGGACAGCGTGTGTGGGTTGTGCACGTGTGTGTGCGTGTGCGGGCGTGCATGTGTGAGAGAGAGAGAGAAACTTGTGTTGAACTTGGGTTGATGTTTTGGTGAACTTGGTAATCCTGTCTTCCCTCTAGGGATTTAGAAAGAAGAACAATGTGTGTGTGTGTGCGTGTGTGACTTTCAAGCAGAGGTATTACCTAAACCATAATGTCTCTGCCCACACACACGCTTATTGAAAAGGATGTGCATGTGTCGTGTGTGTGTGTGTGTATGCGTTTGTATGGATGGTATGCTTACACTCTCCACTAGTAATTTCATCCAGTGCACTTGATGTCTCGTTATACTGTAGTCAAGTCACTTCAAATAAACTCAATGTATTTATAAAGCACATTTAAAAACACCAAATGTTGAACAAAGTGCTGTACAAAACAATGTAATTAATACATATACAAATGAGTCAAATAAAACACAATATACAACACAAACAAGACACAAACAAGTGTCCCGGAAATTACTCTAATGCTAAAGAAAACATTTATGTTTTTAGAAGAGAATGAAATGTTCCCTTATCTGACAGTTAATGTAACGGAAGATTATTCCAAAGTCTCGGGCCACAACAGAAAAGGCACGATCACCCTTAGCTTTCAACTGAGACTGCAGAATAGATTTAAAATACCTGGGCCTGGAAGTGTGATAAAATAAAGGAGATCTGAAATACAATGGGGACAATACATGTAAAGTAGCAGCACCTTAAAATCATATATATTTATATATATATCATCTATATTTAACTGGCAGCCAGTAAAGAGATGGCAAAATCAGAGAGATGTGGTCCCTCTTCTTATACCGGTCAACAATCGAGCAGCATCAAACTGCACAAGCTGCAGTTCAGAGTCAGAGTACAACGAATTGCAATAATCAATTCCAGAAGATATCAAGATACTGTATAAATGTATGTGTAACTGTTTCCATGTCATTAAGAGAAAAGAAGGATTACATTTTTGCAATAGTTCTCATATTATTAAATAAGCTACATTTCACAACAGAATGTATTTGTTTGTCAAATGTGAGTGCAGAATCAAAGATAAGATAGCCTATATTTCTTGAATGTGGAATTATCGTTAAAGTCCTCAGTAGACTCGGGGTTGCCAAATAACATAACTTCTGTTTTATTATCATTAAGTTCAAGAAAGTTGTTTGCCATCCATCACTTCATGTAATGTAGGCAGTCCAAGAGGGACTTTAATCATTTTGTCACCTGGCTTTAAAGGTATGTACAGCTGTGTATCATCAGCATAACAGTGATATGATATATTATGTTTCCTGAGAATGGAGCCCAAAGGAAGCATAAAGAAAAGAAAATTGGTCCTAGGATCGAACCTTGAGGTACACCACATGTGATAGTTGCCGAAGAAGAGTAAATATTTCTAATATATGTAACAGAAAAGGATCTGTCTTTCAAATAAGAGTTAACTCATTGTAGAGCAACACCTTGGATACCAGCCCCTTGCTGGAGATGATCCAGGAGAATATCATGATCAATGTATTAAGTATGAGGATAATGCATTTGTTGGTTATAATATGACATTAAGGCTACACTGAAGACGTCTGCTACTCTACCGAAAGGATGCCGTCTGTTTTGCTAGTAGTAGCAAGCATGGTTGATAGTATTTGGCTATCCGTTAAACGCCAATCTATAGCACAACTAAGGTCCAATGGCCAGTGCCATATCTAAACAACTGTAGGCTGTAGTAAGCCTGACAGACCCACCACCAGATCAAGATGTAACGGTACGCAACTGGTCCTAATGTACGGATTGTTCCTAATATATCTCGAATGACCTTGATGCTTCCAAAACAATGCTCGAAGTAGATTTTGTCCAATTATTTATATATATATAATTTGATATATAATAAATATAATTTTGTATATAAACTTTGTAACTATGTGTCACTGCGGGCAGATCATTTGATGTTCAAATGTTTGTGTGTTACATACTGTACAGGGATGTACCATATGGCAACATGGCAACTGACAATCATTCACTGTCAATAAATAACCATTAACTGCTTCTGTAAGTTTGAAATCAACTGCTAGCCATTTGACAAGAGTTTGCAGAGCAAGACAGGCCAATTCACTTATACAGGGCTCGACAATAGCGATGGCCCGGGGCCAGTAAGACGTAACTTTGGGACAGTAAAACCTGCAACTCATTCGCAAATGCTGTGAATTTATTAATATAGCCTACCTGAGTCTGAGGCACCAGGTCGTCTGTTATAAAAGTCCCTGCTAGAGAAAAAGTTGCATCAATAACTTTTACAAAACAATCGCTGACCAGCCAACAGTAAACAGCACCCGCAGCCACGTTTTTTCATGCGTAGAGTTTGAGGCGGCAGCCGCACATCAGTTCCTCGACATACCTCGCGGGTGTCTTCATGTCTAAGCAGTAGGAAGCTGATCGTTAGAGGTCGACATTACCATAAGGCCACATTTTACACGTTTTTATTACTGACCTTCACCACCAGCGCATACTGACATGAGCATAAGTTCTCTAACTGTACAATCTCGAATTGAAAATATAGCCAGCTATCAGTATTTCTGTAACCGGGTGTTTAAAAACACAGTGGAACAGCACTTAAATGTGCACTTTCAACAGAATGAGTAGGACAAACTTGTTGGGAAAACAGGGGCAGGTAGATAATCTCACAATTTCCTAGACTGAAATATTGGTTTATTTAAATGATTAAACTACATCTATGTTCGTTTCAAACGTCTTTCAACTGGCTGACTGTCGGCTCAAAAGTGTTTCTCTTATAGGCTATTCTGGGGATAGCCTACATGTTTTCGATTTCAAAATAAAAGCTCTGGAATTGTATCAACATTTCTAGAAAATAATAGTCTTTAGGTAGGATAATATGTAGTAGGTAGGGCTGGACAATAATTTAATACCGCGATATACATTTTTTTTAATAACAGTGAAATTATTTTAAAACTTATTTCCGGTATTTTGATAAGCTATATATTACACAATGAGGGGCGCAGAATTCAGTTGTATTCAAGGTGAACTACGGCCATTGATGACTTGCACTAGACATGTAGCCAGAGTCAAACAGTAGTGGACTGTTTTCACATGTCAGACAATTTGATTAACTCTCTCACCTAACAGCAAATGTAACAGAAAGGCTTAATATTACGTATTATGACAGCTTCCTCCGCTAACAGTCACGTCTTTTGTGAAACTGCTAGCTTACTAGCTAGCTGGCTGCATCTAAGTCATGAGATCTTTCCAGTGCCAGTCACAACCACTACTGACACCTACTGGTGAACATAAATATAGCCTTCATTAATTATAGGTAAATACTGTACCAAAAAAACACAGTTGAGAGTTGAGATTGTTGTGATTGTTTTAAGCAGTTTTTCTGAGGCTTATATTGTTCATATAGATATCGGAATTAAACCGTATCGACCGAAATTTAGAAATATATTGTGATATAAATGTTGACCATAACGTCCAGGCCTAGTAGGTTACTCGACATATAACAGATTAATGAATATTTATCAAATATTCAACTTTAACTTTACAATGTAAATATAACTATTTACAATAGACAGTTTATATGATAGGCCTAGACAATGCCTACAGCAAAGCCTACATAGAAATATCAACGTATATATCAATGTTAACGTTGAGCCGTGACATAACAGTATGCCTTCCCATTCTGCTGTTAGGTTGAGAATTGTATCATAACATGCAAAACAATTGTTGTGCACTTTTTGTGCACAATTTACTAAATTGTACTTGTCTTGCAACTAGCACCATGGCTTGCAAGCACCTCAGCTAAAACAACAGCAGCAGCAGCAGTAGAGAGCTGATGCTGAATATAAAACAGAAAACAGAATATAAAACAATAATTGTAAACAAATGTTGAGGCATGTTTTACAACTTCATTTCAAATGCATTGCCTGCCCTGCACATCACACAGAGCATGCAGGCTATGTTCTATTGGCTGACCGTGTGGAACGCCAGAAGCAGCCAATAGTTATTCATAACACACTGAAGAGTAGCGGCATGTTGCAAGTGAGAGTCTGAGGGTGCTTCTGAGTGTGTTGTGGGAATAATTTGCATGTGTATGTTTGCCTGTGTGTGTGTGTGTGTGCGTGCGTGCGTGTGTGCGTGCGTGCGTGTGTGCATGTGTGTGCGTGTCTGCCCATGTGTGTGCCTGTGTGTGTGTGTGCGTGCGTGCGTGCGTGTGTGTGTGCGTGCGTACGTGTGTGCGTGCGTGTGTGCGTGTGTGCGCATGTGTGCACATGTGTGTGTGTGTGGGGCGTTTGCTCTCCCAATGCCCTGCGGGGAAGATGAAAAAGATTTAATAGCTCTGCCGTGCCTCGTGCCCTGTGGTTCTGTCTGACACACGCACACGCGCACGGACACGCACACGCACACGCACACACACATGCACACACACACACACGCACACACATACACACGATTTAGCTAAGCTCCTGTAGTGACAAAGCAAATCATCCCGCTGTTATGTCCAGCCCTACTGGTCCCCTGGTCTCT